>CM070007.1:15516378-15796378 GCA_036247105.1 Cirrhinus mrigala | reverse complement strand
AAAAATTATAACAATAACAAAAAAAATATAAAAGTAATGGTACAAGCCTAAAATACCAAGAGAGTTAAGTGCTGTGGCTCCTTAGCATATTGAATCTGATAAAATTAGGAAAAAATATTCCTTTGGATCCACTGTGAACATCTGCTCTTGGCAGCTCTGTAGCTCTCTACAGCAGTGTCACAGGCTGCCTAGCAGAGAACATTTGCAGTAGATGAGATGAGCTCCAGTGTTGCTTTTTATGCATTATCCATTAAAATGTTGAAAAGGAAACAGTCCATAATCCCCCCATCCTTTTTTCCACTACCAAAATGTCAGGCACTTAAAACAAGCCACTTTCAAACAATGAGTGTTTAAATATACAACACAATTCTGATAACTCAAAAAACAGTTCATTATTTTTATTTTTTATTTATTTTTTTTTTTATGTCAAAACATTCATGAGCAGTCATGAGAACAAGATGTGCAGTTACTGAATAAAGTGCCAGCACACTGAGAAAAAACACAGTTCAAGGTGGTTACATGACCTTGACAGGTTATTAAGCATAACTGGTGTACGATTATGCATGTAAAAGCATTCAGTAACTCACTACAGCTGACACATCACATAACATGGAAGGCAGCATAACTGCAAAGGTTAATTGCCACTCCTTGATTATTATGGCTTGTATAAAAGCTACACACTCTGCACAAGACTGATGAATAAATTCACAAACCCACTCAAACCTAATTCCCATTCTGTTATTCCAAATAACAAACGTTTTTTAACATATTTGTGAAAATAAAGATGCCTGAATGAACATTTTTGCTGCTAACTGTAAGAGGCTTGCTTGCTAATGCAATGCAAATGATACAAATAATTATCACTAAATTATTTAATGAATTGTAAAACATCATTTAGATGACCACAAAACAATTTGCTTGCTGTTTCACTAATAAAAAAAAAAAAAAAAAAAACTAAAAAGATATTATTAACATTAACATCATTGTTTTCTGTACAGGTGTTTTGAAACAATGTGTATTGTGAACATGTGAAAACTTGACACAAATATATTTCTTTCAAATTATGCATAAGATTGAATGTAAACCCACTGTGCTATGCGCGTCCATCTCCCCTCCAGAAACCCCTGCTGTGTTACATCTGGCAGGTGAAACTGGCCTACAGATACCTGGAACGTCTGTCTGTGCACAAGTCCTTCAAGTGTGGTGGATGAGCTTTAATTAAACATGTGGGGTTTTCAATTGCTCCCAGATAAAAGGCACACTCACTCCTTGGCCAGCGGTGTCTCCAGCCCAGTCATTCATATGTAATGTGAGTGTTTGTCAGGAGAGGCACAGAGCATCTGCGCTATTGAAAAAGCAGACTGAGACCAACAGGCAGCGATGTGTCACATTGAATCCTGTATAATGAGAGTTTTGTTAATTATGAATATGATCAAGGATACTGTATGACTATAAAGCAGCAGAATTCATTGGAGGTAATCACAGACTACATTACATTGTTGTACACGCTGGCTGCAGTGGGCTATTCATCCATCTGTCCATCCATCCAATTGACTTTCCATCATCCATTCATCAAATTAACTTTGCATCATCCATCTATCCATGCATCCATTCATCCACCCAATTAACAAACTACCATCCACCCAACTAATCATCAGTTCATCCAATTAATGAACTACCATCCAACCAATCATCCATCCATCCAATTAACTTTGCGTCATCTATCCATCCATCTATTTAATTAACAAACTACCAACCACCCAATTAATCATCCATCCAATTAACTTTGCATCATCCATCCATCCATCCATCCATCCATCCAATTAATGAACTATCCATCCTCCCAAATAATCATACATTCATTCATCCATCTATCCATCCATCCAAATAACTAACCATCCATTCAAATAACTAACCGTCCATCCAATTAAATTTGCATCATCCATCCATTCTTCCATCCATTCAAATAACTAACCATCCAATTAACTTTGCATCATCCAACTATCCATCCAATTAAATTCGCATCATCCATCTATCCATCCATCCATTCATCTATCCATCCATCCAAATAACTAAACGTCCATCCGATTAACTTTGCATCATCCATCTATCCATTTAAATTTGCATCATCCATCGATTAATCCATCCATTCAAATAACTAACCATCCATTCAATTAACTTTGCATTATCCATCTATCATCTATCATTCACCCTTTCATCAATCCAATTAATGAACTACCATTCATCCATTCATTCTTTCATCCATCCAATTAACAAACTACCATCCACTCAATTTATCATTCATCCTTCTATCCAGTTAACTGCATCATCCATCCATCCTTTCATCCATCCAATTAACTATCCATCCATTCCATCCACCCAATTAACCATCCATCCATCCATCCAATTAATAAACTACCAACCACCCAATTAATCATCCATCCATCCATCAATCCAATTAACTTTGTATCATCCTTCTATCCATCCAATTAACTTTGCATTATCCATCTATCCATCTATCCATCCATCCATTCATTCTTTCATCCAGGTAACAAACTACCATCCACACAATCAATCGATCAATCTATCCATCCATCCATCCATCCATCCATTTAACAAACTACCATCCACTCAATTTATCATTCATCCTTCTATCCAGTTAACTGCATCGTCCATCCATCCTTTCATCCACCCAATTAACCATCCATCCATCCATCCATCCAATTAATGAACTATCCATCCTCCCAAATAATCATACATTCATTCGTCCATCTATCCATCCATCCAAATAACTAACCATCCATTCAAATAACTAACCGTCCATCCAATTAAATTTGCATCATCCATCCATTCTTCCATCCATTCAAATAACTAACCATCCAATTAACTTTGCATCATCCAACTATCCATCCAATTAAATTCGCATCATCCCTCTATCCATCCATCCATTCATCTATCCATCCATCCAAATAACTAAACATCCATCCGATTAACTTTGCATCATCCATCTATCCATTTAAATTTGCATCATCCATCGATTAATCCATCCATTCAAATAACTAACCATCCATTCAATTAACTTTGCATTATCCATCTATCATCTATCATTCACCCTTTCATCAATCCAATAAATGAACTACCATTCATCCATTCATTCTTTCATCCATCCAATTAACAAACTACCATCCACTCAATTTATCATTCATCCTTCTATCCAGTTAACTGCATCATCCATCCATCCTTTCATCCATCCAATTAACTATCCATCCATTCCATCCACTCAATTAACCATCCACCCAAGTAACCATCCATCCATCCAATTAATAAACTACCATCCACCCAATTAATCATCCATCCATCCATCAATCCAATTAACTTTGCATCATCCATCTATCCATCAATCTAATTAACTTTGCATTATCCATCCATTCATTCTTTCATCCATCCAAGTAACAAACTACCATCCACACAATCAGTCAATCCATCCATCCATCCAACGAACTACCATCCACTCAGTTTATCATTCATCCTTCTATCCAATTAACTGCATCATCCATCCATCCTTTCATCCATCCAATTAACTATCCATCCATTCCATCCACTCAATTAACCATCCACCCAAGTAACCATCCATCCATCCAATTAATAAACTACCATCCACCCAATTAATCATCCATCCATCCATCAATCCAATTAACTTTGCATCATCCATCTATCCATCAATCTAATTAACTTTGCATTATCCATCCATTCATTCTTTCATCCATCCAAGTAACAAACTACCATCCACACAATCAGTCAATCCATCCATCCATCCAACGAACTACCATCCACTCAGTTTATCATTCATCCTTCTATCCAATTAACTGCATCATCCATCCATCCTTTCATCCAACCAATTAACTATCCATCCATTCCATCCACTCAATTAACCATCCACCCAAGTAACCATCCATCCATCCAATTAATAAACTACCATCCACCCAATTAATCATCCATCCATCCATCAATCCAATTAACTTTGCATCATCCATCTATCCATCAATCTAATTAACTTTGCATTATCCATCCATTCATTCTTTCATCCATCCAAGTAACAAACTACCATCCACACAATCAGTCAATCCATCCATCCATCCAACGAACTACCATCCACTCAGTTTATCATTCATCCTTCTATCCAATTAACTGCATCATCCATCCATCCTTTCATCCAACCAATTAACTATCCATCCATTCCATCCACTCAATTAACCATCCACCCAAGTAACCATCCATCCATCCAATTAATAAACTACCATCCACCCAATTAATCATCCATCCATCCATCAATCCAATTAACTTTGCATCATCCATCTATCCATCAATCTAATTAACTTTGCATTATCCATCCATTCATTCTTTCATCCATCCAAGTAACAAACTACCATCCACACAATCAGTCAATCCATCCATCCATCCAACGAACTACCATCCACTAAATTTATCATTCATCCTTTTATCCAATTAACTGCATCATCCATCCATACATTCCATCCACCCAATTAACCATCCATCCATCCATCCATCGTTTTGATATTGATATTGCACATCTATCTATCCATCCACTGCAATATGAATGTGTACTGTATCCAGTAAAACACATTGCAATCGTTTATATTGTTTTGATAAATGATTGTATCAGCAGCCATAATATTATGATTAAAGTTTCATGATTAAAGCTTTAAAGAATATAATGCATTATAACACAATAAGAAATATAGTATTTATAGTAAAATGTGGTGTTAAAATTAGAAAAAAAATGCCCTACTTTAAGAAAAAAAAAAACATGCTAGCACCAATAGTCTTGTGGGCAGCATGGCAACATATGGTGTAGTTGCACTTTGGGTGTCCCGTGTTTGAAACTCGCCTCGACGTGGACCTTTCCCGATCCAACAAACCAACCCCTTCCCCTCCCGCTAGCTTCCTGTCAATCTCCACTGTCCTACCTAGAAAAATGCAAAGACAAGAAAACTTGTAAATAAAATTGTATGAAAATAATAAAGATTATGATAAGTAATCAGGCAAAGAGAAGATAATAGAAATAAAAGATGTATATGTATATTACAGTGCTAATGCAAAAGCTTCACAGAAAGTGTTAAAGGCACATTCTGCATTGTATTTGTTTTTTACATTAACAATAACATTAACAGACTTTGACTTTTACTGGCTGAAGAAAGCAGGATATCCTTCAGTCTGCTCCAGGATGTTTGGGTTAAAACTCTCCTGTTCAGTGGCATCTATGTAACAAGAACAATGATCTGCATCAAGTATTTAAGCCACTCATGGCAGCCGCTTATCAGGTCATCACAAAAGAAAACAAGCCCACAATTGTGGAGTGGTCAGCAGGGAGACATTGACAGGCTCTGGAGATTGATGGGACGTTTGCGGAGCCGGTCACAGGTCAGCGAAGAAAGTCCAGGCAGATCTCCTACAGGCCCCTCTCACCCAACACCGCCTCGCTCATACAATATCAACTAGCTCCGCCCATAATTACTCATCCAGCCAATGACTGTCCACAGTGCCAACAAGGCATAAAGCCAAAGCAAACATACCGCACAAACCGTTTCTACTGTAAACATGACCTGTATGTAGCTTATAACAACATACCGACACAACAGGGTGATCATCAGGAGGAAGTAACCCCATCAGCACATTCAGTGCGTAAAACAAATCACCCGTTTGGGGTCTCAGCTCATTGTAAGAAAGCGCCTCTCAGAGAACACTGATCCGGCTTCCGTGACAAGAATCTTAACCGGAGGGAAATTGCTAAAGTGGTCTTGGATGAGTGCCGTCGCTACTTAAGGGATACATTATATACTATATTACAGGAAGCAGGCAGCAACCTGAGTAAGAAATGAATTACAAGGCAAACATGATTATCTCTGAATTCTGCAAAGGAGCGTGTGGTGTACCTTTAAGAGATATAAAATAAATTATTTATGAGGGATTTGAATTTGATTAAGTATTCATGAGTGATTAGAGTTAAAATAGTTGATTTTGGAATCTTTTTTCGAACCGAATGTGTTTATATTAAAATCTACAAATAGTGGCACATCAGAAAGGGGAAAAAGCAAACATCTCACGGAAATTGTATCAACACCTATAGTACTGTGATTACAATTGTGTGTTGAATGTATAATATAGGGTACAGTAGGACTAAATGGGACTACTCACAGAAAAAAAAAATCTGGTTAAAAAATGTATGATGATTTACAATACATGTTACTTTTTATTAAATATTAATGTAACAACATAAAACGAAATTATAAAAAGCTGTCTTGACTAAAAATATGCAAAACAAACAAATATTAGGCAAGAAGCAAGAGGCAGTGAATTGAATCATTTAGCAACTTCTCTTTTTACAGTATGTATAATTATGCTTTTAGTAAATGAAAAATGTATCTCGCAGCAAGTGCAGCTTATGCAAGCATTACAGTATTCTACATTAGACCTGTTTTTTTTTTTTTTTTTTTTTAACATTAACAATAACACTAACATTTTTTTGTCTTTTTAAGTGAAATAAAGAAAGTATTCCCGGGGATTTAAATTTGATTAAGTATTCATGAGCAAGTCAAAATGCTTGCTGTTGGAGTCTTTTCATGACCAAATGTGTTCATAATAATATTTCTGGCGGAAAAAAAAATCATTCCAATGTCCAAAAGCTATGCAAAAACAGAGGCGAATGGCATCAGTAAAACATTATAAACTCTAAGGGAGAATATCTATTTCACAAGGTGGCAATTTCAGACAAATTCATGTGATTAAACAAACAATTTTTACAAAGAAATTATGCATAAAAGTCCACCCGTAAACCTAACTGTTAATGGATGTAAGTAGATTGTACAGAAACATACAAATGAGATGTCTGAATTCATTCGGTACAACAGTTGCAAACTGCCATTAGAGTGTGTTTGAAAAAAGCCTGAAATATCATAAAAACCCTTTGTTTTTCTCGGTGCATGTTTCAGTTTAATCAGTTTCAATCCTGAATTTACCTTTTCAACAACACATATCTTTAAATCGCCAAACTTTGAACAAACATTGTTGAATATAGTTCAAAGACTTAATCCTTCATCTCCTGAGACATTTGTGTTTGAATTGAAGATTATCTGCAGGAACAAATTCTAGCAAACTCAGATAAGTTTCCCATTAACTCCAAAAGAGCACAGAAAGCACAGTGATGATGGCAAAAACATACCCTTTTTATTTCTTCACTAACAAAACGCACAGCAATTCTGCACAGCAATGTCTCGTCTAAAAATTGTGCGTTTATGACCCCTGTGATAAGGGGGCAAAGGTTACCAGAAAGCAACAAAGAAGTAATGCCGATGTGGACTGTCCCTTTCAGCGACAGTAATTTGTAGACCGTTAAGACTGAATCTAGAGGTTTTAGAGGTTTGCTGTCAATATGGTACAACAGTTAAAGGCTTTTAGTGAAAGTTCCAGTGGCAGTGCAAGATAGAGATGACTGGTTAAAAGCCAGAAGGGGAATGAATCACCAAGGGTCAACTCTGGAATGGGAGAGCTATTAATGTAATGACTGGCTCTCAGCAGTGTCCATATAGGTGACAGATTACAAAATACAGTCCAACAAAAATGCCCTGTGGTAGAAGAATTGATTTATTAGCATTATTCAGTGTGGAATGTGTGCTCGAATGCAAATAAACACTTACAAACATTTGAATAATTGATAAGGGAAATAAAAGATCTTTTTGGTTATTATATTCCATTCCATTACAGTGCCCAATAAACTTTGTGATTAATATAAAGATAAAACTAGAATACTGTAACTATGAAAACACTTTGGTATTGATATACACTACTATGTATATTCTTTTATTTATTTATTTATTTTAAATAAAGATGCTAATGCTTATTCTGCAAGAATGCATTAATTTTGGTCAAAAGTAGCAGTAAACGAATCATGTTTTGAACATTCTTTTCATCAAAGAACCCTAAAAAATGTATCCACAGATTGCAGTTCTAACACAAATATCAAGCAGCACAACTGTTTTCATTATTTTAAATGATAATGATTTGGTGTTCAAGAAACATTATTATTTCTGAATGTTCATACTAAAGAGTCAATATATTAAAAACTGTGTGTAATATATGTAATATATTTGTAACAATATTTCATGACTTTTTTACTGTAATGTTTATCAAATATATATGGAAGTCCATTTCCACAACCACATAAAAAATAAATAAATAATAATAACAATTATTACTTTTTATCTCACAATTCTGACTTTTTTTTCTGACAGATTTCTTCAGATTTGAGAGTTATAAAGTTGGAATTACATGTTATAAACTCACAATTCTGAAAAATAAAGTCAGAATTCTGAGAAATAGAGTCAAAATTTTGAGTAATAAACTCGCAATTTTGAGAAAAAAGTCAGAATTGTAAGATGTAAACTCAATTTTGAGAAAAAAAGTCAGAATTGTGAGACATAAACTCACAATTCTGAGAAAAAAAAGTCAGAATTGCGAGACAAACTCGCAATTTTGAGAAAAATATCAGAATTGCGAGATATAAATTCGCAACTGAGAAAAAAGTCAGAATTGCGAGATATAAACTCACAAGTTTGAGAAAAAAAAAGTCAGAATTGTTATATAAACTCGCAATTGCAAGAAAAAAGTCAGAACAGCAAGATTTAAACTCTCAATTGCGAGATAAAAGTCAGAACTGCAAGATTTAAGCTCGCAATTGTGAGAAAAAAGGTCATTATTTCTCGCAGTTCTGACTTAACCTTCAATGGAATGTCAAAGATGTATGAAACGGACTTCCATAGCAAACACACAAAACAAAGTAGAAATTGTGTAATACACTCTAAAAACATCAACACACTTTCTTCGTTTTTTTTTTTTTTGTTTTTTTTTTTTGTTTTACATGTTAATAAGTACTGAAAAAATGGGACATCTTGTTTAGTAGTCCTCTCCCAAAAGCCAGTATGTCCTCACCCAGCCCTTTCCCTGAAATGGAAGAGAACAGGGAGGTGAGAGCAGCTCCGAAGCTTTGAAAAGTTGTTAAGAGGAAGCTATTGAGATCTATTTATAGGTCCTTACCAGCTGTGACTCGTTACCGGATAAATATTTCCACTCTTTCTGAAATTATGTTGCCATGTGTACATAACTTTTCGGATATGAATGTTTGCAGCCTTGATTGTAGTTATGATGTCATTTTATTACACTATGGTTTTGTAACACAATGGATGTGTCACTGTTAGTTCTAGTAATTTTGAAGCACCAATCCTAAAATAAACATGTGTGAAAAGAATCAGCTGAGCGAATCGGATTGTTGTGATGTGCTAAGACAGGTGAGATGAAAGCAATATGATGCTTTCTGAGGTGAATGCCAAAGTGACAGAAACTCAAGTACCTTTATGTGAATGTCACCTCGGAGTTCACAGCGGAAAGTCCTGAAAGTGTCAAGAAGAGACTTGGTGGAACTGCTCACATGGATCCTCAGTGCTTCACAGGGAAAAGATACAACAATGTGATATCTGTCTCCACTATTACATAATTAAAGACCAGTCAAAATAAGTGCTGAGGTCAAGGCAGTGGTCAGATCAATCACAAGGGTTTCATTTAAAATGCTTCTCTGACATATCTTCCTAATCTGCTGTCAGCACATCCTTCTAGAATGATCTTACGTAATCCATATGTCTCCATCCTCGAGGCAGTGTTCACAGTGTCTCCAAATAAACAGTAGCGTGGCATTTTCAGACCCACAACTCCTGCGACACAAGGCCCTGTAACAAACGACATGAGTCGTTTTTTCCACAACAAACACATTTCAAATAGTTTCTTCTGTTCCTCCATTGCAGTAGTACTCAGCCTATGTTCTGTGTGCCTAAATCAGCTCTTTATCGTGGTGTTATGCAGTAGAATGTATAATGATGTATTTTATTTGAATTTTTCTTATATGTGTCATAAGGCAAGTTGGCAAATTGTAATCACTGCACGAATGCCTGAGCAGCATAAACACTCCTCCAATGCGTAAATTGACCAAATCAGAAGGAATATACAAATGCGTCATTGGTTTTCTGGTGAAAACACATCTGAAAAAGGCAAGAGAGAAGAAATAAAATGTGCTGTATAAACCTTCTGTATAAATAACCAGTCATAATCAAATATATTGAGAAGTAGTCCCCCAAACCTTCACAATGCACGGTTTTCTGTTTCTGTTTCTTGCAGTATATTGCACATATTGTATGCATATTGATATATTCTTTTATTTGCCACAATTTTATTATGGATTTTCCTACTTGGAGAGGATATTTTATTTTTATTTTACTTTGTTTTTTTTTTTTTTTTTAATATATTTTAAAATCTAATTTATTTCTGTGATCGCAAAGCTGAATTTTCAGCAGTTATTACTCCAGTCTTCAGTGTCAAATGATCCTTCAGAAATCATCTGATTTATTGTGAAAGAAACATTTCTAATTTTTGTAGAATCCCATTTTTATATTTATATTATATATTTATATTTTTATTTATTTTTTTTTTTCAGGATTCTTTGATTAATAGAAAGTTAAAAACAGCATTTAGCTGAAAAAGACATTTTATTATTATTATTATTATTATTATTATATTGGTGTTATTTAATGTTCTTACTTTTATACATTTTGTGTACATTTTATAAATATTCAGCCTGAAAAATCAAATGGAAATATGAGAGGCGTACAGGACACTCAAAGTGGAGTGGCAGCTTTTTTTTTTTTTTTTTTCTAGTACAGAGGTTCTGTAGAGGATGAGGATATTTTTAAAATGTGTTTTTGGCAGACAAAAGAAATTTGTTGAAATACTGGTAAGGTTGAACACCTCCAATCTGACGTACACTTGTTCATATTTCATAAAATATATAAAACGTAGTGCTTACATTGCATAAATTACAACACAATATCCCAGTACATTCATATGCTGAGCACATTTCTTTTTTGTGATTGATCAGGGTCATTGCAGGCCAGTGAATATACAAGAATAGCACAGCCAAAGAGCTGTCACCATCCATTTATTACCTGAATGAACTCCAATGCGGACTCGCAGCTGCTGCTCTGGTACGTGTGGACTGCAGAAGCTCCTCATGCCCTGCACTATAGCTAATGACATTCTTGCTATTTCTTTTGCATGGTCGTCTCCATTTCTTGTAGGCAGGCCTGACACTACCATGTAGGCATCGCCGATGGTTTCTACCTGGATACAGCAAAAAACACATGAAGCAACCCATTTCCTACAATGGATAAAATCATCAACATGACAGTGAGTCATATGAATTATGTACCTTATAAACATTGTGGTTGTCAATGATATTGTCGAAGTATGTGTACAGGTCATTCAGCACGTTTACAACCTACAGCGAAGGAAACAAGTGCGATCAGTTTATAGCAGTCAGCTTATGCATACAGATACAGAGATCAAAGTTTCTGTAAGGTGACAATAGTTTTCCGTTGTGGTTCAGCTGTGGGCTTCAGTATGGTCCAAAAATAACTTTATGTGAATGTATTATTTCCACTTTAAGGCTCTGACTGGCCAACAGCTATGCTAACAGAAGCCTGATATTCGTGACAGAGTGGGGTTTTCGGCACTTGAGTCATGTCACCTAGTAATGTCAGAAGCTCTTATGTGACATATGAAACCCATTCCTGAGCTCACTATGTGGGTACTTGATCTCACAACAGACCCCTACACAAACAAACACACATACATTATTTAACAAGTGTAGGGTATTTCAAAGTCTTAGACAACAGACGACAGCGGCTCCTCAAGCCTCCCCAAATAGCACTGGACATATGTATTTTTTAAAATATGAACAAATTACCCCACATAGGACCTATATCTTTTTAAAAAAACACTGTGAATAGTTTTCAAAATGCCTGTGAGGCCTAGTCAGAAAGCACTGAGCAGAAACTCATAGATGCTCAGTCTCTGTGTCTTTCATCACCTGCATTGGCGTGAGAGATGCTGACATGGCTGTGAAGCCTTCAATGTCACTGAAATAGATGGTGACGCAGTCGTAGGTCTCTGCTCTCACTGTCTTTCCCGCAATTAGCTGAGCAGCTACACATCTAAAAATATGAGAAAAAAGACAGGCACTGTTCAAAGCCAGGTTTCAAGTGGAGAACTTGGTGATGATCACTGGTCTTGACACGTAGGCTTGTTAGGCCAGGTGCAAGCAAGTTTTTAGTAACTGAAGTGTGGTGGTCGAATTCAATCAACAGTTGTGCCACTTTTGCCTGCAGTATATCAACAAGAAAACCTGTCACATTCACTGCACTGTCAGAAAAAAAGGTACAGTTATGTCACTGGGGTGGTACCCTAAGGTACAGAGCGAAAAGTTACAAATATGTACTTGTAATGTTACAAATATGTACTTTTAATGTACCTTTAAGATACTAATATGTACTGTTTAGGGGTAGGTAAGGTAAAAGATGTACCTTTTCACTTTTGTACCTTAGGGTACCGCCCCAGCGACAGAACTGTACCTTTTTTCTGAAAGTGTAGGCATCCAGTGCTTAAAGGAATAGCTCTGCCAAAAGTGAAAATTCTGTCATTATTACACTCATGTGTAGGACTGTGACAGTAAATTGATGCATCGCTATTCGTAGATCGATTCTGGGATTTTCGAAATGCATTGCGTTTCTCTCCGGAATTGATTCTGAGCTTAATTTTTAACAGCAGATGGTGTTCTAATCTAGTACTCAAATGCTCACGAAGGAGCTTGTGTGTTCGGCTGTCACCCTTCGCAGGGAGTTTGATTGACAGGCGACCTGACCAATCATGACCAACGCCAAATCATAATACCTTCTGATGTCATTCATGTTTATATCATGCTATAACTAGTAAAGACGAAGAGATGAGAACATGATGTGCGGCGTGAGAGCAGATGGCTTTTAACGGTAAGGAAGGGGGGGCGGGTCTTTGTGAAGGGTCAATCGCACCTCAGCTCAAAATGCTTTTATGACACAAGATAACCCTTGTACACCCAGATAGCACACATACGTCTGCAAGATCTCTGTTAAAGATCACTTGATCTGGAAAGCATCTGCTGTGTACAAACATCTGACAGACGTCTGTAAGATATCAGTTTTACATACATTCTAAACCATAAACATCTTAAAGGGGTCACTGGATGCAAAGTTCACTTTTTCATGTTGTTTGAACATTAATGTGTGTTGGCAGTGCACTACAAATCTCACAGAATTTGTAATGGTTTTACTGGTTATAATGGGAATTGTATTGGTTTTAATGGAAACTGTATTGGACCCTGTTGGTCTCTACTGGTAATTGAACACCTTCTATTGGTGGCTTGTTAAAATCACAAGTGGAACATGTCCCAAAACAGAAAACCGTTTTTAAATAGTTTAAAAGGTTAAAAGTTGATGGTTTTTAATGTTTGTAATGGTATTCCCAGTGGAAACCATTTGAACTTCTGTGATGGCTTCTCTTGTTTTTTGTTTTTGTTGTTGTTGTTGTTGTTCAGCAGGGACAACAAACTGACATCAAAAATAGCAGACACCAAGCTGACTATGGTAAAAAAAAAAAAAAAAAATTAATATTAATAATAATAATAATAATATATATATATATATATATATATATATATATATATAGGAGGCAATAGTCTGTATTCATTGTTCTAAGAGTGTTCTGTATATGTGCCCTGGTTGTGGCTAGAGAAGATACAGCTCATATGGAAACTAACAATGAAATTAATTGTTCTACCTATTAGATTGTGTTTTATTAACGTCTACACCTACCCAAACCCTAAACTTAGCCCTTACTCCACTGGTGCCAATGGTGGTCCAACAAGTGGAAAATACTGAAAAAAATAGACTAGATGCTCAGAGACAGCCTGTAATTGAATGATGGCTGACCTTCGGCTTGGTGTGTCATAGCCTGTGTCATAGGTAGCTTTGGATCAGCTTTTTTTTAATAATCTGGAGCGTTACCGTGGCAACATCTGCGTGAGCAAACCCTCTGCTCGCTTCTTCTCTTCCTGGAGTTCAGCGGTACGTTCACTGACTATTTCCTCAAGATTACACGCATACTGCTCCATACGGGACAGCAGGTTATCCAGAATGTTCTCAGACCCCCTGTGCACACACACAAATGCTTAGCAAAAGTCATTTAATATTATTACAAGCCATTAACTAGTTTTAGTACTATCACATTAAAGAAGAAGTAATTCTTTATTGCCCCTTCAACAGCTGCAAAAGAAACATTTATCAGCACACACTACACTATTGCTTTTTTAATCTCTCTCTCTCCGTTCATCCTCCAAGGCCAGTATAAATGTTTAGCGTGACACGTTGTGACAGTGTTACTCTCATGGGACTCTGTGATCGCTGGGTTGTGTGTCACTGGTCCCCAGAGTGGCCATATCCTGTGTGTTTGTCTACCTGATTAAGCACTGTCATTTGTAAGTGTAATTAATGATCCTCTGTGTCTCTGCCCTGTTATTCTTTATTACCTCAAAAGCACTCATTAGTCACAACTACCCTCATTTAGAGCTGAAACAAGCACAAATAGGAAGAATGTGCAACTGTTACAGTGTCAAGACACCACTAGATTGGGAAGGAGAGATAGCTGTACACTACTGATGCCTCAGCACTGCTTGTTTTAAGTGCCTTTAATCAAACTTATCTTAATGTTAACACTGACTTCACTTGGGAATCTTACTCTGCAAGTGGAGAAGATTGTATCAGCAGAAAGTCTAATAAAAGTGCAGTCCACAGAGGACCATAAAAGTCAGAGTGTTTGTGGTTCTCTTTGTTTTGATCTGTGGTAAGCAAGTGCCAATTGCCAACATGTCACTCTTTTATAGTGTACTGTATAGGACGTAAAATAAAAATGCAGATTATAAGGTTTACAGATTATAAGGTTGAAACTTTGTGAACCCTTTAGAATTTTCTACATTTGTGCATACTATAAAATAAATGTAACACAAAACATCATCAGATGAAAGTTGACGAAGAGAACCCAATCAAACAAATGAGACCAAAAATATACTTTGTCGTTTGTTTACTGAGAAACATGATCCAGTGTTAAATATTTGCGATTTACAAAAGTATGTAAATCTTTGCTTTCAGTATCTGGTGTGACCCCTTTTTGAAGCAGTAACTGCAGGTAATGTATTTTGTAACCACTGATCAGTCCTGCACAACAGCGCGTAGGAATTTTAGCCTATTCTTCAGTACAGAAACACTTGAACCCTGTGATATTGGTGGGTTTCCTCCTATGAACTGCTTGCTTCAGGTCCTTCTACAACATTTCAGTTGGATTAAGTTCTAGACTTTGACTCAGGCATTCCAAATCATTAACCTTGTTCTTCTTTAACCATTTTTTGGTATAATGACTTGTGTGCTTGTGGTTGTTGTCTTGCTGCATCACCCACTTTCTTCTAAGATATAGTTCTCGGACAGATACCCTGACATTTTCCTTTAGAATTTGCTGGTATAATTCAGAATTCTTTGTTCCATGGCAAGCCATTCTGGCCAAGAGCAGCAAAGCAGGCCCAAAACATGATACTACCACCACCATGTTACACAGATGGAATAAGGTTCTTATGCTGGAATGAAGTGTTTTTCTTTTTCCAAACATATAAAACTCATCCGTCCACAAAACATTTCTCCAATAGCCCTCTGGCTTCTCCACTTGATCTTTAGCAAACTTTGGAGAGTTTTTGGAGAGTTTTGGCTTTTCTCCTTGCAGCTCTGCCATTCATATCATGGTTGTTCAGTGTTCTCCTGATGATGGACTCCTGAACATTAATATTAACCAACGTGAGAAAGCCCTTTATGTGCTGTTATGTTACCCTTGAGGTCATTTGCAACCTTGCAGACTATTACAAGTCTTGCTTTGGAGTGATCTTTGTTGGTCGACCACTCCTAGGGAGGGTAACAGTTGTCTTGAATTTCCTCCATTTCTAAACAATCTGTCTGACTGTGGATTTGTGGAGTCTAAACACTTTAGAGATGGTTTTGTAACCTTTTCTAGCTGGATGAGCAACAACTCTTTTTCTGAGGTTCTCATAGTTCACTTTGTTCATGCCATGATTCACTTCCACAAACATGATCAGACTTTGATAGATTCCTGTTCTTTAATTAAAACAGGGCATACTGGCATCCGATAGACATCCTATTGATTGATAACACATCCGAACAAATGGACTCTAATTTCACCTTAAAAGTAACTGCTAATGCTAGTATCCACATACTTTTGCAACTCACAGATATTTAACACTGGACCATTTCTCAATAAATAAATGACAAATTATATATTTTTATCTCATTTGTTTGATTGGGTTCTCTTTGTTAACTTGTGTGAAAATCTGATTAACTTTTCGGTCATATTTATGTAGAAATATAGAACATTCTAAAGGGTTCACAAACTTTCAGTCAGCACTGTATGTGTATGTATATATGTAAAGAAATGTAGAGATGCTTAAACAACATATTGCTCTGTGTCTTGCTTCATTACTGACCCATTAGGAAAAAGGTTCTTGATAGCATTCCTGAGAGAACTGAAGTCTGGTCTCTCTATGGGTTTCTCCCTCCAGCAGCTGACTATGATTCCCTCCAGTTCCTCAACACCCACCACTGGGTCGATGTGAGGCCTCAGCGGGCTACAGCCTGCCGCCCTGACCCTCTCCACAATCTCTGAAAAACAGACAGGGAGAGATTCGCCAACAGTCCTGTACAGTTGTCCATCTGAAATGTTTTTTTCTTATGTTATGAAGAATGGCTTCACAGAGAGAAGTGGAGTGCATTACCATACCTCTAGCACTGAAGTGACAATTGGGGATGTAGAAAGGCCCTCTACGATATACTACCTCTTGAGCGATAATGGCAAAACTGTAGATATCCCCTTTTTGAGTACCATTAGCTGAAATGGGCTGCCTCAGCAGCTCTGGTGCCCTCCATAGTAGAGCTTAAAATACAAAATACATATTTAGAAACTCAAAAGAATTCACAAAACCTAACTTAACCTATCCACATTTTGCATTTATGTGTGCAGCACATTTGTGTGTTTATGTATTGCACACTATTGTTTAAGAAATATATATTTTTCATCCAAAAAATGCATTTCTACATTTACAGCTTACCGGTCCAGGGGTCAAATCCAGGGCTCTGCTCTGAGTCTGAACGCCTGAGTGCGTTAAGTCCAAAATCCGTGACCTTCAGGACAAAGCGGCTGTCCACCACACAGCTCGCTGATGAGAGGCGACCATGACATTGCAGGGGACTGTGGTGCAAATAGTCCATGCCCTACAACAGAGATAAAATGTATCCATCACTGTTTTATATTTTACTGTCAGCGAAAACAGTTTAGACTATGAAGCACAGACACAATGACCTTTACGATGTCCAGCATGAGGGAATACTTGAAAGTCCAGTCCAACTTGATAGACTCATTCTTCAAAATGTCCTGCAAATTTTGGGGACAAAAAACTTTTGTTACAATGGACATTCTTAAAGTCTAAATACGTTACAAAGAGCTATGTAGTACTGAATTGTGGAGTTAGACCATTAAACAGTTTTTCACTATTTTGTGTTCAGGATTTTTTGGGCGGGCGTGAAATCATGTCTTGATGACAAACTGGAACACTATAATAACTAGAGTGCATTAACATCAGTGATTCGCCTGCTCAATCTCAAGTTACTGTAATTACCATTAGTAACTACAGCCTACAGTTTGCTAGTTAGGTATGCCTTCGTCATGTACAGTTGAAGTCAAAAGTTTACATACACCTTGCAGAATCTGCAAAATAATTATTTTACCAAAATAAGAGGGATCATACAAAATGTCAGTGAATGACCATACAAAAATCCTTCATGTCCCACAAATACTTTGGTTTTTCAGCATTTTTGTGTATTTGAACCCTTTCCAACAATGACTTTATGGTTTTGAGATACATCTTTTCACACTGAGGACAACCGAGGGACTCAAATGCAACTATTATACAAGGTTCAAATGCTCACTGATGCTTCAGAAGGGAACACGATGCATTAAGACCTGGATTTAACTTATTTTGTCTTCTGGGAAACATGTAAGTATCTTCTGTAGCTTCTAAAGGGCAGTACTAAGTGTAAAAAATATGATATTTAAGCAAAATAAGAAAAATGTACACATCTTCATTCTGTTCAAACGTTTACACCCCTGGCTCATTGTGCTTCCTTCTGATGCATCAGTGAGCATTTAAACCTTCTGCAATAGCTGCATATGAGTCCCTCAGTTGTCCTCAGTGTGAAAAGATGGATGCATTTTTTGCAATAAAGTTCTTGCCTAATGATTACAACCATTGTCCCAATAGTTACACTCATTTTATTCATAAATCCGAAACTCCCATTATTAAAAACCCATAAGAAGACCCAGAAGAAATACACTTAGCTGATATAAAAGAAACAATTATCTGTGTAATAGCACCTGCAGGCTTCCTTTAGGGCAGTACTCTGTGAGAATGAAGGGCTGAGGGGCTTCCAAGGCTGCTCCAATAAATTTACAAAGGTTATAGTGGGTCAAATCTCTGCACTGAAGACATAAAGGTACATAATGTTACCTACACGACTAAAAGCATATTGTATAAACAAATTAAATGCATTTGTCAATGTTTTAAACAGAGTTTACCTGTTTGAGTTCCACCAACATGTCGCTGCTCAGATGAGTGCTTCTTAAATTCAGAAAGCAAACAGAACAAATTGTCCCCTGAAGGTGAGAGAAATTGAAGTGAATTAACTGAACTATGAATCGTTTTATTGGCCAACTAAATCATGGCCAATGTTTTATAGCGTAAATTGTCTTCTACATAATGTCGCCATGCAGTGATGTAAATGTGTAAACACTGAGATCCCAAATACTTCACTTTGTAGACTGCGGTTCTGTGTGCTGATGGCTTGTCTTGCATGCTGCAAATTATAGACTCCAAAGAAGCCTGAATGGGTTTGGATCTGTGGGTCTGAACCACAAAGGGGAGAATGTAGTATGTAATAGATTCATTCATAGTGCATACAGTAATTTAATCTGTACAAACCAAAATGAAAACAGTACTGATTAACGAGAGTGTCTTATATTTCAATATTTCTGTGTAACAATTGCTATCAGTACTTATGCATGAGTTTACAGTTATTGCATTACAAATTTAAGGAAATTGTGGGCAAGAAGAGTTACTTAATCAACTTATAATGCATTAAATCCTCTCAAAACCTTTGCTGGCATAGTTGAGGAGTGATGCTCCATCATTACGACATCTTCAGTACTGACTGTCCACAGCATCTTGGAAGCTTCCTCCTGGAGTTTGAACTTCCTGGTAATAAATATTAGTTTCATTTGAAGACTGTAATCTAAAAATCTACAAAGCAAATAAATCCTGAAATACTGACAAAAACTGAAAAACAGCAGTGGGGCTGACTGAATAAGGCTTGGATTTTTGGGCAACAGCTCTAACGTTTTAGCTGAATTTAGTCTGGCATTCATGAGCTATAAAATCAACAGAATGTTGCAACATAATTACAGTATAACATGCAAAATCTAACATCCAAAATAAATGAAAAGGAAAAGGTCTCTTCGGAAGAAAAATCAAAGTATATGCATCTCATTTATGCAAATTATCTCATTGCTACACTTGATTCTGCAATCCTGAATGTGCAATGTTAATGTTTAAGAGCAGTAAAAATATAATTTAGTAACTATTACCTGTATAAAGCACAGATTGCAAGGGTCCCTGCAGCCACCAAGCCAGAAATGATCCCCAAAGCAATCAAGTATTTTCCCTCTGAAAATAAAACACACACATTTGTAATCTGCAGGTCTGCGGGGTGATTAGCACTCACTTGGTGTCAAAATCCAACTACGTCCATTTATAGAAGTATGATACAGCAAGACTGGAAGCCACCAAGAGTAATTCCGTAGGAATGCAATATGAAACAGTCACATCCAGTCACCTTTTCAGAATTTTGATAAAAGTATTATATCTGGTTGCGTAAGTCCAGACTTTATTACTTCGACCTGTTAGCTTGGGGGAGAAATCTGAGAAATCTATATTGCACAGAGCTGGACATTTGGATCTTGCAGGCACTGGTACATTATTCAAGATTTTTTCCTTTCCTCCTTTTTTAATCAAAGAGAGGGTATGGGGAAATGCCAAAAAGATGAAAATGAAGGGTTGAGAAAACAGGGCTGAGTGCTGGGATGTGAATTCGCTGATGTACAGAGCAAAGTTGGGCATCTGGTGCCACCTACTGGAAACGAAGTTACAGCACTATGGCCTCTGACTGGCACCTTGAAAGAGCTGATAAGCTAAAACCACATGAACATGCTTCCAAGCCTCAAATCATGTTGTGATTCATGTTGTAAATCATGTCAAAATTAACAAATGACGGACCAACAATGAAATACATTCAACTTTGAGGTCATGAAAGCCCAACCCCTCACTGGAAAAATATGCCTTTGCCACGAACTCAAGATTTCACTTTGTAAGTGTCATGAAATGTGCAAGAAGTTATGTAATATAATTTGCACAACTAGGGTTGCCCAGTACCTAGATTGATGCAGAGTTCTCCATGAAAGCCACAGTCTGGAGCGTCTTTAGGAGGAGTTGTCCGTCCTCCAGGCCACTTAATGTGAACCCCTTGTACTGCCTTATAAGTCCCAAAATAGTTTGCAATAACCTGTGTAGAGAACCTTATGACTCATTTGACAAATGTAATTCAGATTAGCAAAGCAGTTTTCAGACAGCTTGCATTGGTTGTTCTTACAGTCAGTCTAGATAGTAAGTATATGCTAGTAGCTCACCTGACACTGATTATTACTGCTTTGGAATTGTTTCATCATGTAATTTAACTCACGGTCTCCACTTGCATCAATAGTTACATCTCCTTGGATACCTGTTCAACAAAAAGTCACAAAAAAACACAGTTAGGACTGAGAAGGCTCAAGCACTCTTTCACCGAATCCAAAATACTAGATACACATAACCCAGCATTGCATATGCACATGTAATCTTAACCTCAAAAAGGTTTGGGAAAATTAAATATTTTAATTATTACAAATTTGCTTGTTGGGAATCACTGGTTATCATTTAGGCTCTACAAACCTGTGATGGTCCTGTTCCACATTCGTTTAGTGATGGATAAGCCATCATATGGGTTTCCATTTTCTGCCAAAGTTTCGTTTAATGCCTGGGCATACAGCCAGACACTATCATGGGCTATGGCTGCTAGGACTGAAACCTGTTGAATTAAAACATTTGAACTCATAATGAAATTAACATACAGTAGAAGTTGTGCTGAAGCATCATCACACTGAAATAATGATATTTACAAATAAACTGAATGTAACCCTGGACTAGAAAACTAGTCATAAGGGTCAATTTTTTCATCAACAAAGCTTTCCAATGATGTATGCTTTGTTAGGATAGGCTGAGTTACAACTATTTGAAAATCTGGAATCTGAGGGTGCAAAAAAAAATCGAAATATTAAGAAAATCGCCTTTAAAGTTGTCCAAATGATGTTTTTAGCAATGCACATTACTAATCAAAAATTAAGTTTTGATATATTTACGGTTGGAAATTTACAAAATATATTCATGAAACATGATCTTTACTTAATATCCTAATGATTTTTGGCATAAAAGAAAAATCGATCATTTTGACCCATACAATGTATTTTTGGCTATTGCTATAAATATACCTGTACTACTTAAGACTGGTTTTGTGGTCCAGGGTCAAAAATTTCACATCAAGCTTCCTATCGCATACCCCCGTACCAAAACTCAGATGTGGCATCATTGACAATAGACTCTACCTTTGTTAATGTGCATAATGTAAAAGCAAACCTTTTCATTAGGAGCATATGTATAGCCAAAGTCTATTTGGGATCTTCTGGTGACATTCTCTGAGAAGGCCTGATACCGTTTATCGCTGGGTTTATACAGAGACAGGAAAAAAAGAGCCTGATAAGCTTGCCTGGCTACTGAGTCATATCCATCACCTGAGAAAGAAGAAAACCGTGTACTATAAATAACAAATTACAGCATGTTCAGTAATGTCTCAGTTTATGAATAAAGTCATTGATTTTGTTGTTATGTAACACACCTTGGTTCCAGTCGAAACTGCCAAATAACACCTTTTGCTTGTAGGGCTCGAAACAAAAGAAAACGAAATCTCCGTTGGTGAGGCCTTTCTTGTGAGCTTCAATTAGCAAACTGCGGACCACCTTGCCATGTGCTGATATCACAATAACTGTACAAGCGAAAGAACATCAACAATAGTTTAATTGTTTATTTCCTCACTGCTTTTATGAGAACAAATTCTCATCAGAGGGGATTTTTTTTCTTACTGCGAGAGACTCGAGACACCTCAGTTAAGGCCCAGGGCCAGGTTGACAAGGACCCTTGGGAGAAAGAGCCATGGATTTCTTGATACTTGGCCACTGTGATGTTATTGTGCTCTGCTTGATACCTTTTGAGAAAATGTAATAAGTATATTTTTAAAAAAAATCTCAAATGAACTTTTTGACTTCATAATAGCAGGTAGGGCTGGGTTTTGACACAAATTTGATTTAATTCTGATTCACAAGCTTGCAAGTCTATTCAATTTCCAATTTGATTCTATTTGATACTGATTATTTTGGATATACACAGTGGCATGCAAAAGTTTGGGAACCTCAGAAGAAAACACGGTGCATTAAGAGCCGGGGGGTGAAAACTTTTGAACAGGATGAAGATGTCCACATTTTTCTTATTTTGTTGAAATATAATTTTTTCCCATTTAGTACTACCCTTCAGAAGAAACAGAAGAAACTTGCATGTGTCCCGTAAGACAAATTAAGTACAATTTACCTTAAACTTTAAATTAAAAAAGTTTTCACTCCCTGGCTCTTAATGCATCTGGAGCATCAGTGAATGTTTGAACCTTTTTTAATAGTGTTTGATTCCCTCAATTGTCCTCAATGTGAAAAGATGGATCTCAAAATCATATAGTCACTCCTGGAAAGGCTTCAAATATGCAAAAGATGTTGCAAAATATATAGGAGAGTCAGCTGGTATACTATTATAATATTGTGCATTAAAATGAGCTGATTTGTATACAAATGCTACTCGATCGAAAAGGATACGTACACATATTTCTACTCAAATTACTACTTTTGGGATTTAAAATCTATATTTTTTGACCCAGCCCTAAGAGCAGCTATATATGTATCAAACAAGATGATCCCATGAAAATATAGCTTTATACACTGTGCAAAATAGTGGCCCTATTCATTTAATAGCATAGGATGTATGCTAACATACATAGCTAAGAAAGAAGAAACATAGCTGTTTAAATTAAAACCTTACTGTTAACAAATTCACAGGTTTTTACTGTAGATTAAACTACTAAGTCTTTTACCATTAAAGTTACAATTTATAATAAAATGTAAATGTCCGCCTCTCAGTTTCAAGGTACGTCACATACCTGATCCCCTCGGCAGGGATAGCCCAGGTCGTTTTATTGTCATAGATAATGCCGATCTGCCGCCAGCCAAACTGCTTGCAGATTTCCACAAAGAAAGCTCCTAGTTTAGTGAAAGATCCAAACACTCTTGTTAAAGTCGGATAGGCCTGAATTTAAAGGGGACAAGAGAACAAGACATTTAGCAACTGAAAAGCAAAGTACATTTTAAGATAGACGCATGTCAGTGGTACCACACGCATTACAACCGACCTTCTTATCTAGAAACTGTTGATCTGCACAAACGGGACTGATGACAGCAATGTTCCAATAAGCTGCTAGTTTAGCAGTCACTGCACAGACCTTAAATAAGAAGCAACAGATGATGATACTCCATTTCCCACTCAATGAACATTTGATAGTCCTTTGTCTTGTAATGATGATATCTTGTGACAAATGAGATTATAACGACTTTTGTAATTACTTTTTGATAGCCCTTCATGCGTTAAAAGTCAATTTTAAGCTTTAATTGGAACTGTGTGCTTGTAGAAGACAGATACTTTAATTTGAGTCTATTGTCTAATGATATGAGTGAGTGATTGTTATTTTTGACACGTTCTGTTAGAACTAGCTGTATTTTTATTAGTTAATCATTTATTTTGACCTTCAATTGTCTTGCAGATGAAGCTAATATAACCACATACATTTGAGCAAGATGGTCCGATGAAAGCACTGTATTTGTGTGTATGGTAAAGCGCCGCAATTTTCCCTGGGCCACGTAGATCATTGCATTCATCGTCCACATAATGGTAATCCAGATGATGACCTGACATGAATAATTCAACAACATATTACATCAAAAATAATATATAAATATCGCTCATCATCCTTTTCTACTTGGTAAAAATAGCTCACTGACCTTGCAGAAGGTCCAGACGGCTGTTTACAGAATTGATAGCGATAAGAGCTCCAGCCCCAATCCGACCAATACTGAAAGAACTGGAGGTGTTAGGCATGGAGATCAGCAAGGTGAATCTGGTGCCCAGACTGAGAGGAACCAGGGTCATCAAAAAAAGCAGTGAGCCAGGAACTCTCTCAAAGTGCTTCATTACCTCTAGATGACATATTAGTCCAAATTTACATTCATATTTTATAATACGCACAGAGATATAGTTGTATGTATACATTTTTGACAATGTAAGCAAACTGTGTATAGATATGTGTTTGAATAGCTTCTAACTGTAGCACTGTCGATATTAAATTCACAGCACTAAATAAGCCTGTAAAATTAATAAATTAAATTACTTACCAATCATTCCAAAAGAATAATTCCCGCTTCAACACAGAGTTTGATCAAAATGAGTCAAAAACAAATTAAAAAGGACCTTGGATAAGAAACTACCTGTTTCGAGGATGGGAAAAATATCCAGTGGCAAACTCTGGCCATATGGTTTTGCTCTGAATCCAGCCATCCACAACAGTGATCTCCCCAGAGTGACTATAAATCAAGGGTCTCGCATTAATACTGCTCTGTATCTCAGGCTCTGGTGTTCCTCTGACATTTGTTTATAGCTAAACAAGCATATGAGTAAACACTGGTCTACAGATCTGTCTTTGGGAATTCTAATGTCCATAAGGTCTGAAAAAAAAAAAAAAAAAAAAAAAAACTACAACAACAACATGTCTGTCTGGCATTGCTTTGAGTGATACTGTAGCATATGTTTCTGTTTACATGCATAAGCGCTCTTTTGTAAGCATAAACAAGGCTTTGCTCATATATGGACATGGATATAAGGATCTAAAATAAACTGGTATTTTAAAAGCTTTTTTCTTTGCTAGCTTTCTGTGTTTTAAAGAAGAATAGAAAGAAGAATATTAATGTATACCTTGCACATTAATTAAAAATCAGAGCACAGGAATCAGCCAGGTCAGGAACAAGAGATCAAAAGGTTAAAGTTAAAATAAGAACAGTGTCAGCCCCCTGTACACTGGCACTTTGGAGGCTTCTGTATCGTGGGAATGCCCTCTAGTGTGTCTATCAATTTTACAGGACAGAAAACATTTGAAAACTTTCTCAGTACAAAAAGCTGAACACCACAAGAGAGAGATAAATGCTACAGACATTTTCCCTCAAAATATGTCCGCCTATAAACAACAAAATCTGTATTGGGGTTAGTTTGTGTCACTGCACGAATACACATGGGAATAAAAATAGTACAGGAATAGTGAAAACAGATCTGCTTCAAAACGTGGGATGTTATAGTTAAGCTCAGTTCACATTTTTTTTTTTTTTTTAAGTGTTACACATGTGTTTTAATGGTATTTTCAAAGCAGAAATCTTTTTAGGCTGCTTGTTTTTTTTTTTTTGTTTTTTTTAGCATCAAGTTGATATTTAAATAATTTACCTTTAACATAATTTTCAGTGCAAAACGACAAGAGAAACATTTTCAAATAAGAAAGTGTGTAGCATTTTTCAAAATAAAATTTCTAAGATGAAAATAGATCAACATCCAGTGAGCAAGCAACAGATGAAAAATACAAATGCGACTTTTATTGCAAGGAAAGAGAGATGAAAATGAACTTAAAACTATATGTAGGGCATATATCTTGTTTTTTTTTTTTTTTGTTTGTTTGTTTGTTTGTTTTTCTGATGTTAAAATAAATATTTGATATCTTAAACTTTTCTTAATTTGAAAACCTTAAAAGTGATCTCTGGGCAGCGAGAAATATTTGTAAATGTTAAAAAAAATTGTGTCATATTAATTTTACTTGTTTGACAGAGGCTCTTTGATGTTATACAAGTAGACCTACTGTAAGTAACGAATAAGTTCACATTATAAGCACAGGTCCTAATGATTACAAAAAAAAAATAAAAAATAAAAACTTTACAGCCTATCAACACGTGATAAGAAACGACGTCGTCAAATTGTTCCGCCCATTTCCATGTCTGGCGCTCTCTCTAGGTGACAGTTAATCAGCTAGTTCATATTGTGTTACTCGACAAATTTGACAGCAAATGTTAGTACGAACGATTAAAAACCGCCATTCTAGTCCGAGTGTAGTGAATCACGACCCTCTCATCTAACTAAAAGACGGTAAGCAGCAATTTCCCTTTTTACATAATTTAAACGGGTAACGTATTTTGTGCGCAAGGTTTGGTTGTTGTAATTTAAATTGTGATCATGACTCTGGGGTTTTACGAATGTAGAAGATAAGAAAAGGGTACACTGTTTGAAAAGTTAGGGAAACTCTTCTTGGACATGACGATGAGAATGGAACACTTGCTAAATCAAGCAAATAATTAAACAAGCCTCATCCAGTGATTTTCTTCCCGACCAGATGATGGCAGTCAATACATTAAGCACAAAATCACTGGAAGCATTCAACTCATATGAAAATCAAAAGGCAAACAGGAGACTGGAATTAATTCTAAAAAATCAATCACTATAAACGCCAGTTCCACGACAAAATAGCTAATTAAAAAAAGAAAACAACAACAATGAATAAAAGAATAGTAATAATAATAATAAAAAGTGTAGCTCTGTATTAAATCATTTAATGTAACATGAAACCAAGATAGTCATGTCTACTTTAGTATGTTAATGATTTATGTAAAATGTAAAGCTTAAAGGGATAGTTCACCCAAAAATGAAAAGTCTGTCAGAGATTGACACGGAAGAGAAGAAATTAAATGAAGTCATTATTTTTGTTTTCTTTGTGCGCAAAAAGTATTCTTGTAGTTTCATAAATTAAGGTTGAACCACTCATGTCAAATGGACTGTTATAGCAGTATCCTTACTACCTTTCTGGGCCTTGAATGTTTCAGTTGCATTGCTGTCTATGCAGGTTCAGAAAGCTCTCGGATTTCATCACAAATATCTTAATTTGTGTTCCGAAGATGAACGAAGGTCTTACAGGTTTGAAACGACATGAAGGTGAGTAATTAATGACAGAATTGTTCTTTTTGGGTGAACTATCCCTATTAAATATTCACTGATAAACCATGACAATATGGCCCATAGGTGCATAACACATCTACATTTAAAAGCATACAAAAGTTTGCACAGAATTAAACCACAGCACAATTCTCCTGATCACTAGGGGTGGTTGGGCCAACAATGCCACAGACATCTGTGTTTTTAAGAAATCTTATTAAGCTGAACTTCATTAAAATACTCTGAACTTTACAATTCACAAGCATCTAATGTAACAATGTATTAAGTTCATTCTACAACATACATTCATTCACTTTACTTACCGAGAATCGTCTCCTCCTTTGTATCAACCTTTTTTTGTCAGTTGGCAAATCAGCTTTTAGTACAATACTGCCACCAAGTGAATTGGGGTGCGGATCTTTATTTATATTCTTGACTCTATATTATATTTAACCCCCCCCCGCCCCTTTTTTTGGCCAGTAAAGACAAACCTTTCCACCTTTTTTGTTGTTACATGCTGTGCAATTTAATAAGAGTTTAACTTTTTTGTTTCAGAGTTTTTTTTTTGTTTTTTGTTTTTAGGTATATTTCTATGGCTTTTATTTTATTTTATTTTTTTTACCAGGTCAATACAGCCCTCTTGTGGTCGGTCAGAATTTTAGTTGTCTTGTGGCTTAACCATTGTTTCAAAACAGAGCAGAGACTACAATTTATCGTCATACAGAGCCAAAACTGATAAAAAAATAAATAAAAAAAAAATAAAAAAAGTGTAGTTGCACTAGATGATGCACTGAATAGCACTATATTTAAAAGAAAGAAAGAAAGAAAAAAAAAGACCTAAATTTTAAAAGCCTGGTAAGGTAGTTCAATCACTATATTTAAGATTTAAATATAGATTTAAAAGAAAAGAAAAGAAAAGAAAAAGACATTTGAACAATAAGCAGAAACAGACTTGGAAAGAAAGAAAACACACTCTTCTTCACATTAACATACACTTTATTCATATCAAGTCTTTTTTTGTTTAATTTTTAAAGACAACATTAAATACAGAAGGCACTTACAAAAATTGTTAAATTATAGAAACATATTAACATGGATTAAAAATAATAAGAAAAAATGATAAGGACCAGAGATAGCGCCACATGGCAGCCTTGTACAGTACATCTCAAGTAAAATCTACAGAGCGCTAATCTAAATACAGTATAAAGAGGATTTATTGTTATTAGTTTAATGCCCCTACTAGGTTTTCATACATAATTTCATCATTTAAAATACAGATAGCACATAACACAATTGTTTTTGTCACTAGTAAGTGGTTCTTGTTTTTGTTGCAACTTATTTTAAATGTTAGGCTTTGTGGTTTCTGCACCGAAGGAGTACTGGTACAGCTCGATCAAGCGGTTGGCCTCCCTCTGCCCTGACAACAAAGCACCATGGGTAGTGGAATAGTACTTTCTATGGGTGGCCTCCCCAGCAAACAACACCTGTAGAGGCTTTAAATAGAAGAAAAGAAAAGAACAACAAAAAAATTAGCTTGACCAAACATATGCTCTACAACATTACTGCCCTGCGGGCCAGTAAACTATTTAATTTCTATTTTCCTGATATAGAAAAGTGATTTTAACAGTCTTCAGCCACTTGCTCTTTTTGTGCAGTGTGCTCTGTGGGGTCAGACTGTTCCTTTCAGACCCTTAATTGACCAAAGCATGTTTGTGTGCGTATATGTGAGTGTCTGTCTGGCCCTTGTATAACTCAACCTTCTCATCTGAATCAAATTTCAGTCTCAGTGCTGCACAGCTCAACATAACATTTAAAAAAACACCACGCAAGCAACTCGGGTCAGCCTGACTTTAGAGCAGTCAGGGGAAATTTGAACAATGACACAAAGTGAAGAGGCAATGTAAGTGGTTCTAAACAGAATTCAAAAGGCTTTGATTAAAATAATCATAAGTCTTATGAGTGGAAGGACACCTGCTGTTGTTGGTTTGGAATTGGCAATGGAAAACAAAAACCACAATTTGCCCACAAACACTTATTTGCGCACCACGTAAACATGCACCTTTAAAGAGCAGCGATACTCAAATATACTTTCCAAAAAGATACTGCAAAAATTCTGATACGTAAACTATATTAAGCACATACTTCAACTGTGCAAAATTTACTTAAAAAGTTTATACAGCTCAGTGGAAATTTGAGCTCACCGGAGCCTTAGTGTTCTTAATATAAGGCAGGGGCTCAGCTAGCTTCTCCACATCTCTGCCGCTGGAGCCCACTCGAGTGAAGGAGTAAGAACCCCGGATATAAGGATTACTGCCCCACATGGAACGCAGGATCCGTCTTGGTTTCGGAATATTCTGGTTCCCTGTTAAAAACATCAAAATAAATTGACTATTTGCTACAATATATTGTTGCAACAATTTTAAACCCAGCTAACCAAGAGAATACTTTCTTTTAAAGTGCACTTTTAAGTGTTGTTCAGTCACGCTGATCTATGTTTGTTTTGATGGACATGTTGGTTTTAGTGGACACGTGTTGAACAAGCGAAGTTAATCTTAAGTCTGCTGTCACACAATAACAGAAATTAGGGTACCTTCCAATTATCAGTGGTAAGGTGTGACCAAATCCGATTTCTGCACACTAATTATATAGGTCTGGGGCAGATGGGAGGAGAACCTACTGTGGATCTGGATTAAAACAGACTGACCTAGTTAAGAGCAATGCCAGTCTGTTGACATCATCTACAGAAAATGTGTGCATTGACCCTTATATTTGACTTGTGTTCTGTAATGAAAGGGTTACAGTGGAAGAGAAACCAGAGTTGTTTACAGTACAGTCTTTCACACGACCCTGGAAATGTTGGAGCCATTCTCTATACATTTACACTAGAGACCTGACCTTGTCAAAGGTCCTTTTTCTATCCTGATTTAACAGGTAAATCTGCTGTCTTGTCATAGAGAAATGTAATGCATGTAACAAAACTGGATGACAAACTTGAATGAATTAAATTCCTGAACTCCTACACAAATCTCCTGTCAGCTGGAAATTATCTACCTTGATTGTTGTGTAAATGCAGCTCTTTAGAGCATTTAGAGATTATACGAATCAGGGGAAAGGTATTGAGAAGCTGAAATCATTATGCAAACAACGCATTAACAATGCTCTTTCTGCTAATGACAAATGCCAAAAAAAAATGGTCACCAATATTCTGAAGGCTTAGTGGTAGTGGGAAACAAAGTGCAATTCAATGACATAATGTACTACAGAGAATTAAGAGAGGTGTAATTTTTTGTTTTGTCATACCCTGATTATAGTTGGACACTTGTGTAATTACAGTAAAATAATTACATTGTTACACATGTGCTGACCTGTAAACTGACGCAGTAGTTCAGTGCATATCTCCGCCACAGTCTCGTCGTCACACCTTTCCATGCGCAGGGCCTCGTCTCCGCAGATCCAGCCACTCAGCATATGGCCATAGCGCTCGGGCGGATACAGCACATCAAAGCTGCAGATCTTTCGGTACCACAGCTCTTCCGGGTATGCCTGGCTCTCCAATTGTGCCTCGTCCTCCCACACAAACTGAATGCTGTTGCATTCGGGGCTCCAGAAGGGCTCTGCAAACTCCAGAAAGATCTTATCGGTAGTGCTAATGCCCAGTTTCTGGATGGCCTGTGCCTTGTCTAGCGGCAGTCCTGGGGAGAAGAGCGTCTCGTGAGCTTTCTTCAGGACCCCAAGAGAGGCCGTAACGATCACGTGGTCTGCCAGCAGACACTCGCCATCTTCGCACTCCACGCAGACTGGAGAATGGCTGGGCCGTTGGTCCTGGTTATGGTCAACCTGGTCTACAATTTCCTCTGTATCATGGGAGCTGCAGTTCCAGTGGATGCGGCGGACAGGCTTGCTGAGGCGGAGGACACGACTTGGGATGTCTTGAGCCAGAATCTCAATGATTTTAATGAAACCAGCAGGAATGACATGGTGAGCGCCGGGAATCTCGGTCCACTCACCAAACTCACTTAGAGACACTTCATCCATGCTGGGGGAACTGCTTTCACAGCTCTCCACCTGAGGCACAAAAGATGATATTAAGGAAAAAAGAAATTGTGCATAAACTTACCAGCATCTTGCGGTTAATGGGCTACTCCACCCCAAAATGAAAATTTTGTCATTAATCACTTACCCCCATGCCGTTCCAAACCCATAAAAGCTTTGTTTGTCTTCAGAACACAATTTAAAATTTTTTGAATGAAAACCGGGAGGCTTGTGACTGTCCCATTGACTGCCTGGTAAATACCACTGTCAAGACCCAGAAAAGCATGAAAGACATCATCGTCAAAATAGTCCATCTGCCATCAGTGGTTCAATCAGAATTTTATGAAGCGACAAGAATACTTTTTGTATGCAAAGAAAAAAATTATTTTATTCAACAATTTGTCTCCTCCTTTGTCATTCACACCGTTCTTTGTCATTCACACCACACGGATACGTTTTCTACGTATATTTATGCTTTGATTTGAACAAAAACAGCGTATCCGGCTCTCCAAAATGGCGCTAAGCTGACGCGGAGGAGACTAAGGCTAATTGTTGAATAAATTTTTTTTTTTTTTTTGCGTACAAAAAGTATTCTGGTTGTTTCATAAAATTCAGATTGCACCACTGATGGCAGGTGGACTATTTTGACGATGTCTTTCATACTTTTCTGGGTCTTGACAGTGGTATTTACCTGGCAATCAATGGGACAGTCACAAGCCTCCTGGTTTTCATCCAAAATATCTTAAATTGTGTTCTGAAGACGAACAAAGCTTTTACGGGTTTGGAACGACATGGGGGTCAAGTGATTAATGACGAGATTTTCATTTTGGGGTGGAGTAACCCTTTAAGGTACCTCTTGGCAAGTCTGCTGAGTCAGATAATGCAACCATTGATTAATAGCCTTGCATAGCTTCATTTACTGTTGTTTTCACATTGTTTTCACACAGTAAATGCTCTGCTAAATACACCATTTATTATAAGGTTACAGTTCCAATTCATACTGCTGTAAACAAACACAGGCAGTCATAGACTAGCAGGCATATAGCCAGCTGAGTGCTTTTTCTGGTCCTGCCCCTTCCTCCCATAACCTCTAGCATTACAGGATGACATTCAATGTCTGTCCTACTTTTACCTCAGTAATCCAGAGCTTTCATTACTATGAGAATTTCTGTGAATAGCCTGACTAAACAGGGCACAAACAGTACTGTGAGGCTTTTATAAAAGAGTTTAATTATTTCATGAATTGTAAACACAAGCCCATTGTAAGTCTAGGTCAAAGTGTGGGAAATTATTAAAACAGTAGTATGTTTGGAATCCACACCTCTGTGGGTGGAAGTCTACAGTTTTGTATTTCGCAAGAGAAACTCACTGTTGAAAGAGAGTGGGAAGCATGCACAGCAGTGAGCTTGACGTCACTGTTGTCTTACAAAGGTGCAATGTGTTTGGTGTTGTCATAGAGTTGCAGTAAATCTGCTCACGAAAGGAAACTCCGCTATTTCCGGCTGTGGCTTGTTACGAAGATGACAAGCATGCTGCCACACTTACAATTTCGAAATCAGGTCTATAGAGATATATCTCGATTTTTTGAGATTATAGTTATAACCTTGATTTACTTATGAAGAATCTCTCTAAAACATTAGAGCCCTGCCCACCTTGAGGTACTGTTGTAGCATAGATAACTTGAGTTTCTTGGTGCTTTCAGAGTCATAGGGATCAAGCATGATCTTCTTGCGCACCACATCTCGTGTGAAGATCCCCACACTGTTTTGACTCTCGGCTCCCACAGGCTTTCCATTCTGGAAGAACTCCTGAGTCAGCTCGTACACCTGCACAAAGGATGTTGTTCAACAAGATTAGGAGAGAGATCGTAGAGTCATCAGATCATGGAGCTATCCTTACCACAAACAAGGGTTTAATTATATTTGTTACTAAGGTTGGAATACACTTGGGTCAAAATACTGCTATTCTGTCATCTCCCTCATGTTGTTCAAACCTTTATACAGGTAGGTCATTCGTACAAATTCATACGAATTGGGGATTCGTAAAATATGTACAAGTTAGCAAACATCATACAAATTCGTACAATTAGCCACCTCGTAAAATAATGAGATTGGGTTGGGTTGGGTTGGGGAGAACACCAGATTAGGATGAGGTAACAACCACAAAACACATGACTTTTACTCTGGCAGCTGTGAGTTTGAAGCAAAAAGTACTTTCCCTGACAAAAAAAATAACTTTTTCACATGAGGGCAGAGTCAGAAGACTTTGCAGTTCGTTCAGTAAACAGTAGCGAAGTAACAATCATAGTTAACCAACAAAATGTTGAGCAGGTATGTTAAGCGACAAAAATGCTGAGATTCTGTGGACTGTTTCAGGTCGAGTGAGGCCATTAATGAACAAAGCCCATACAGCAGAATTTCCATGTCTTTTAGAGGGAAAGAACTTCTACTTTGTAAAACAAGATAGTAGGAATTCAAATGACATAAGGCTTTGTTTCCACCTGGTATTAAAATTTTATGGAAACCGCACAGATGTAGTCAAAAAAGCATTTGGAAACACTATCTGCAAGGGATCCTGGCTGTGAAGCTCCGACTGCTTTTCAATACAGAAATGCATCTCAGCTGACCTTTCATGATTGGATCACCAAAAGCATGTCTTAATACCAGGTGAAAACAGGGCATTACTGCATAAAGTTATTCAAGCCTTATAGAGGCAATAGGCTACATCAAAAGAGGCTACACTCAGTTCTCTTCAATCACCTCATTGTACAGGTCACTGAATTCCTCCACCAGATCCTTTGGGATCCGCTTGCCGTTGTTGGTCTGGTAGTGGGCCACACCATTCTTGGCATAGAGGCTGATGCGGCCCACACTCCTTTCCTCCTCAGTGGTGTGCTCCAGTAGCCCATTGTCCTCAGCCAGGTGGTAGATGGGGTTCCCATTTGCCCCATGGATCCAGGTTGCTCCAAGTTCCAAAGTGGTTTTACCTGTAGAGAGAAGGAGATGGGGTAAAGTGAAAAGACTTTTTTGAGATTTTTGATCAGAGAAGGTTTAAAGATGAAGCACTAAAAAGGATGCTATCATGACAAGACAGTTGTCTCACCGTGCTGAATGCTTAGCACTCTGCCTCCGATACGGTCTGAGGCTTCTAGCACCGTGACATTGGTGAAGCCGTTCTCCAAGAGGGTTTTTGTGGCGGCAAGGCCAGCCAAGCCCGCGCCAATTACTACTATTCGCGGTTGTCGATGTCTGTGTAAGGCACTACTAAGAGGATCATCAGTGCTGTCTGAAGATATTTCACAACTTTGCATGCCGTCCAAACTCTTCTTCTAGGGAATCTGGAAAAGGGTCAAATGGGGAGAAACCATTAGAGTGAACACCAAACCCTCAAGCAAGACAAATAATAAAGATCTTTCACAGAATGGAGGAAAATAACACATCAAAGATACAGGACTTTACATCTTTGACCATGTGGTTCATAGGAATGACTGCAACAGAGTGTCTTTTCAAAGTACAACCTTAAATAACACCATTCCAAATATAAGGTTTCTTATCTCCAACCTCATGTTGAGAGTGTTTATATCACCACTGCAGTGGTGAACAAGAACGAAGTCCAAGCAAAAAGGCTGGTGAAGTGTAAATTTGTGTCCTCAGATGGGTAAAGATTTGAACTGAGAATCAGCGGTGGACAGGGCAACGGACTTGCAACTACATAACAGTCCATTACACTAGTGAATGGAAAAGGTCTGTATGTGGCTGTGAAAATAATTACATTGTGATAGCCACAAGGAAATGAATGCGTTCTTCACATTTCCGTTCAGGCTTTTCAGGCAAGGTCTTCACATAAACACAACGACAGCCACAAGGAAAAGATGCACCTGATGTTGGACAGACCTCGTAAGAGAAGTTTATCAAGAAAGAGTCACAATGGAATATTGTTATGGATACAGGATGTTATTAAGGTAGACTAAACAGAATTTTTCTCTTCATCAAAGCGAAAAGAACAATGTTCTCTTCTTTATATCATACGCAACTGCACACTCTCTTTATCTGTCAACATTGTTATTGTACCCTGTAGGCATAGCCACGCACGTGCAAAGAGGAAGAGATGGACAACTGTGAATGAATATGATTTAAATGAATGAGGTTGTGGCTACTATGCCCTCAGTACAAACCACAATAACCTCCTGTTGGGAGTTTGCACAGGCCAAATTCATTAACACAGTTTGTTATCAGACTGTGGAGAGGACAGGAAGGGCTGCCTGCGGCTTCTCTGACGCACAATGACAATCAGAACGCTTATTATAAATACTAAAAGAAGCTAGCTTGTAGGCTGCGTTGTATCTGCTACTGCAGGAATGGGTTGTTTCCTTCTTAAGAATTCTCAGCATGTGACCTCAACTGATTTTAGCCACAAATCAGCAGATTTGAAATATGGCTGACCTAAAAATGTTAAGATGGTTTCTTACATTTGTTAAATAGATTTCCTGAAAAAATGGAACACAGTATTCCAAAGATAATCGATTAATTCACCATGCGAAAACAAACAGTGTGAGGGCAAAATAGCAAAACATGAAACCTTATCCTAGCTATAATGTGAAGTAATATCTATGTAATAAGGATTAGGTAAACACGTAATGTTTTGTTGCACTGAACTGCTGGAAGCATGAAGCATACTAGAAATCTCCATGTGTGGCCTACAGCTAGAAAAACAACCCAACTATAGACTAGCTTTGCAGCTGTATATCCAAAATTACAGAGTGGAGACAATTTTTCCAGATTCTGAAAAAAAAAAAACAGTGTTTTAAGAAGCTGACTGTCTATTTTTTGTCATTTATAACTTAAGCAGAAGAAGCTGCTTCTAAAGCAACTCTTTGAATAGTGCCAGCAGTGATAGTATGACAAGCGCCTGGTTTTTGGATTTTGGCTTGTGAACGTGTGTTGTCTCCTTGATCTCCATTGAACTCCTGTTGAACTGAGAGAAGCAGTGAGGTGTTTATCAGTGACTCATAACCAGAAACTCCTACAGAAAGGACACTCTATAGTGAGGTGGAGAGGACTTTTGATAGGGTCCTGAAATGGAAAGGCCTGGATATCCTGCAACTGCAAGTCTTAACTGCAAGTTTGAGAACCAGAGTGTATGTGAAATGTTTAGAAGAGACACATTTCTGATATGACCAGTGCTCTCTAGATCGTGGAGCACGTCGCAAGTTCCTGAAGGCATTACAAACAGCTGTACCAAATAAAACTACAGACGTTCACCTATTTTCAACACAGTGGTTATGGTTGAGAAGGTTTGTGTACAAAACACTGTATGAATGAAAAGTCCTTGCCTTGTGGTACATCTGGTTTCAAGGCAGAGGCCATAGAAGAGAAGGTCATATTTTGTTAAGTTAGAATGAAGTCATAACGGAAAATTAGATGCAGTGTATATAAGGCATGGTTTCCATTGTTCCAGTCCACTGATTCTACATTAGACGACCCATATAAGGCTGTCTTTCAAACTTTTTATTTTTTTGTAACAAACCCTTATGTTCCCTGTTAGCATCAACTAGAAGTTTTGATGTTTAGGGCACTTTTGCCCCTTTTCTACCGACAGGGTGCTGGTGCTATAGACAGTGACCAATGTAGAACACAAGAAAAAATCTGGTAAAAACTGACGCAAAATGAAACTAGATTGTTCCAGAGACATCGCTTAACAAAAAAAGAGAAGTAACTCTTTGTATTTTGAAACTCTCCTATTTGAGCAACCTCAAATAGCTCTACTCTTACATCACTGTGGCTTGAATATTTCTTTTACTTTCAGTGGACTTTATGAGTGTTATCCTTGCAGCATAATAATAACAACACAACATGTCCCAGCACCTCACTTGCCGCAGATAAAAGGTGGGCTTTGGTAGACGCATACACTCTGAAATCACAACCTACATCCTCTATAATGCCTGCCCCCCATTCACACATTGTGAGACAAAGGATGTATATCAGCACTGTAAAGTTTTCCCCTCATCCCATCCCACATTATCAGCATGGTCTTTTTGTTAAAGCAGACTTGGAACTGTTAAACAGACTCTTATTAAGACTTACAATTCAAATGCAAGAAATAAAACAGGACAGTAACTATCTATGTGGAGAAGATAACCTTCACGAAGCCGGCAGAGGAATCTCTTTCCTGGTGGGATACAATCTTGTAGCTACAGGAAAGGATTTTATCTATACAAATTAATCAGTTATATTTATAGTAGACCATTATTATGCTTATTAAAAAAAAAAAAAAAAAAGAAAAAAAGAAGAAGTAGCGGTGTGTGCATTTCAGTTTAGATAAGCGAAGTTTGGCTTCTGATAAAGTAGCAGCACAAAGTGCGTCCAGTGGAATCAGCGCTGCCACGTAACTACATACTGTCACGGGCGAGTGGCCTCCAATGATAAAAAAATAAACGTCAACATATAACATTTACCAAATATCATTTTCATGAAATCAACCATCACCTTTCATTGTACCTTTTTCAGCTAACTCAACATTTAAGTCATAATTTAAGGGTTAATATAACAGCGTGTTATTAAAAGCAGCTCAATGAAAACTGTATTGTAACAGACAATGGACTGTGCTTCCGAGAAAAATAACGGGAAAAAACGAAAAACACAGAGAAACACCTTCTGTCCAGTGTGAAAACACTGATCAGTCCTGCGAGTCAGTTTTGTTTACGGTTTTGTTTTGATTCACCGTTTCTCCCGTTTACAACCTACATGATTAAAACGCGCAGTACTGTAGCAGGGAAAACACACACAAATGATCTTATTTAGTACGGCCTTTACCTGACTTTGACGTCTTCAGCGTAAAGCGGAGAGCGATCCCCTGTTCTTTGTATATTCGCAGCGTCTCGCTTTGTATTTATGTGTCTTGAAACCAGAAGCAGCCAGTTTAGCCGATGCCGCTGCCTCCTCGCTTAATAAATATGAGGATCCGTGACGTACCGCCACGAAACCAACACCGGCGCTCAAGCGAGTCTTGGCGTGACTCACTGTTTGTCACAGGGGCGTTTGAACTAAACACAAAGCCCACCCCTCTTGTAGTAATGAGAGAGTAGAGCTTGTTTTGTTCGGTCTTGTTAGAATAAGGCGAAAGCCTATCCTTAAGCAAACAAACAAATGCATGGTTGAATGAAGGCATGAGCCGGTCAGTATTTCAATTTAAGTGTTGCAAGCTATATAAATATTTCCAAGTTGTTATAGCAATATACTGCATGTAAACCTACGTACTGTACATATCATATTGCTTAACATATTAGTTTTATGTCTGCATGAATTAATGACCAGACACTCTTTTATTCTGTAGTTATTTAAAAAATTCAAGTCATACAAATGTCATAAATACATGTCTGCTATGATGAACATGTTTTTAGTCTCTGAATTTTATCATTCTTTGAGGCTAATAGTCCAAACAAAAATATTCATAAACAAAATCCATCACATTTGTAACATAAAATAATTTTTACCTTGAAAAAAATGTGTATTATTATTTTAAAAGGTTGCAATATATTATATACCAACATTTAGGCTATTTATTACAAAATGAAATAAACTTAGTGGTTATAACAATACTCAGTGATGAGTACAAAGAAAAAGAGGATTCATTAAAAGTGAGGTTCTATTGGTCTTTCAATACATGTGGGGATATTTTTGATCATTAATTTGCCTAAAGATTATTTCTGATCCAATAGCTGTTACATAATTCACCGAATGCCGCAATATGGCATTGCTGTTGGGTAAAAGATGTGCTTTTTACTCACTTACGAAGATTAAATGCAACCTTTGAGACTAATTTAATCAACTGGCAATCTGATTTTAATGTGTATTTGTATCTTTAAAGAGATTAATCCCATCAGACTTGCATTTTGCATTGCATTTTTCTAGCTCTCATTTTTTGTTAGTTGTTTTAGTATAAACCCAGTTCAGCAGATTCACAACTTCCCTTTTTCAGGTTCAGCGGAACACTGTGTCCTTGTGGCACAGCGTTGGTTGCTCACTTTGTCACGTCAGTACAGTTCGTGTTCTGATATGATTAATGCTAAATAGATAATTTATCTTAGAAATGCAAATAAATCTTGATAGTGTTTTAGTTCTGGATGCATTGGTTTATGCATTTATCTAATCATTTTTTACACTGTGTAGTCTGTTCTTTGTACATCATGTTTTCCCTCAATTTTCTTACTACATTTATACAACTTTTCTTCCAAATTATCCCTGACGTAAGCTACTATAGTTCAGCATGCAAAGAGAAGAAAATCTTGCGCATGTTAAGATCTAAAATCTCACATTTTAAAGCTTACAGTTTTCATCACCAGCAAATTCATAGTAGAATGTGATTATTTACTATAAAAGAAAACTTACATTAGAAAACCTAATTTAATAAATGCCTGGTATATTCCAGTGCCATGCGATTAAAGGCCTGTTTTCCGCAGGCTTTGGTTTAAAAAAAAATCACAAGAGGATTAGCAGTGGTCAGTATGTTCCTGAGATGTAAAACTAGTTAAAACCCATTCGTGAATGGGTGCCAAAGCACAACTCATTAAAATTAAAACACTGAGGATTAGAAGTGTTCCATTTGGGAATTGGAAAAAAAAAAATACTTGTGATCACAGATACAGTTAAAAACTTCAATGTTTTATGATATAGCAACATAATTTGTGTCATTAAAAGCTTTATTTTGGTTGAAACATCCAAGTTACTTAAAAGATTCAATCTAAATAACATTCAGTTTTACGTTTACTCAGGGTGGAAAAAAACAGTAGGAAGTGCCGGGTGGAGCACAGACGCTTGTTGACAGTATATTCTTTCAAAATTTAAACGCTGGTCAGATTTCTCTGTTTTGAAAACACTGCATATACCTCATTAACAATCTCTGTTTGGTTTTAAAAGTCATTTGCCATTGGCGTCTGAAGTATTTCACTTGCACACACAAGATTAAGATATGCTTATTGTGCTGTTTTGTAAATTCTCCAAATTAGTGTTGACTGGATGGCAAATGCTGTTGTTGGATAGAAGAGTTTAGTTACACACAAATACACGTGTGCGGGCATAATTACCTATAAACACAAGTCTTTCTAATCTTTGAGAAATCACCCACTTTGAATCTCTTTACTTGCTGAACTGCGGTTAACCACTTTGAAACAAGTCTAATACATGCAGTCGTCTGCAAACCACACTGTCGCTGGTTTCAGTAACACATGGGCTCCACTTTGTATGTGTTATCATGGTGATGTCAAAGCAAGCTTGGCCCTAACAGAAAGGCTGCTTATATGTGGCCTGCACGTGAATGGACACGAGCCTCTTGAATAAGTGGAACAAAGTGGAATGTGGTAATAGGCCTTTACCAGTGGACTGGTCTACTAGAATGGCCCTTCTGTTGGTGACTTCAGTGGGGTGCATAGCCTGCACATTGTGAATGCTGCCCGCCTTGCCTCCGTTTTCTCTAGCGGTCCAATTGGCATTGGCCATGTGCATCAAGAGTACAAAAGAGAAAGAAGAAAGTGTCTTTTCATGAATAGGAGGAGAAAGCAAGCACAGGAACTGGGTGGAATCGTTCTCATTAGGCAGCTTCATTGTGGATGTTGGCAGTGGCTACCTTGTGGGCTGAACTAAGATTTTGAGTTGTTTTGCTTGTTATGAGTAATGATATCATTTTGTCTGGAAAGGGGAGGCTCTTTATAGTTTCAGTAATTTATTTAATTTCTAAAATTTGTAGGAATAGTTCATATATATCAAGCCCCAAAAGGACAAAGACAGAGATTGCATTAAAGCGGAATGTTTAACTTGTGAACTACATTCTAAGAATGTTACTTTTTTAAAAAATAAAAAATAAAAAAAACAACAACACCAAATCAATGCTGTCCTCTAAAGATTGAGGCCAAACTCAGATGTGATTCCCTGTATAAAGGTTTTACTAGAGCCATTTGATCCAGGATCAGCCTGGGAAACCTGGCTGAAAAAGAGAGAGAGAGGGAGAGAGAGAGAGAGAGAGAGAGAGAGAGAGAGAGAGGGAAGAAGTTTAGAAATGTAGAACGTGTTATACATAAAGTTTTCCTGAAGATATTTAGATTCGCCCAAATCCACACTTAGAGCTAAAACTATGAGCAAATACTTACACTAAAGAAAAGAAAAGAAAAGAACAGAAAAAAATAAATTACTTTTGTATGCTTAATCATCGAAGATGCATTCAATTGATTAAATGTGAAGACATTGTTCCAAAAAAACAAAAAACAAAAAACAAAAATCAGTTTAATAAATGTTGTTCTTTTGAACTTTCAGTTTATCAAAGAATCCTGAAAAGAATGCATCATGGTTTAAAAACAAAAATAATTAATAATATTAAAAAAAAATAAAAAAGAAAAAAGAAGAAGAAGCACAGCTCTTTTCATCTGTGATAGTAATAAGATTTTTTTTTAATTAATTAATTAATTTATTTTTAGCACCAAATCGGCATTTGACATTTTAAAATGATCATCCTCTTCATGATCTTTTTCCACCAACCAGTGGTGAAAAAATTTCTGCTATAGTTCAATCTCAGTATTACTAAGCAGAAAAGTAAATAAACTTCAAAACTTCAAAACATATTAGAATGATTTCTGAGAGATCATGTGACACTGAAGACTGTAGTGATGGTTACTGAATTTTTATTTTGGACATCAAAGGAAAATAATAATTTTAAAATGTAACAATATTTCATAAGGTTACCTATATATATATGAAGAGTTCAGATACAAAACCCTCTAAAAGCCATCTTGGTCAAAAATGAGGTAACGATACTGAGTGAATGCTCTCGACACATAGTATACATCCATCAAATACTTTTACTTCAAACTTGCTAAATCCCAGCCTCAGCCCAGATGCTGTGCATGCGTTTAGGACAGTAGGACATAGTGGTGAATCAGAGGTAAAAAATTATATAAATACTGTTCAGTTTCTCGCACAAACCAATCATTTCATTTCTTAGGACATCATTTTATCGTCACGAGTCACAGGGTTTAATTTGGTTTTGTTTGTGTATGTTTTTATTTGTAGCCATTGCCTGCTATTATATGACTGACAGACTGCAATGATTTGAGTTAAAAATCTTCATTTGTGTTCTACTGAAGAAACAAAGTCACCTACGTCTTGGATGCCCTGGGGGTAAGCAGATAAACATCAAATTTTCATTTTTGGGTGAACTATCCCTTTAAGAATCGATATTGTTAAAGGGGTCATCGGATGCCCATTTTCCACAAGTTGATATGATTCTTTAGGGTCCTAATGAAAAGTCTATGATATACTTTGGTTAAAAATTCTCAATGGTTGTGTAAAGCAACAGCCTTTTTACCTTGTCAAAATGAGCTCTGCAAAAATCATCCCATTCTGAGGGATTGTTCCTTTATATGCAAATGAGCTCTGCTCGCCCCGCCCCTCTCTTCTCTCGGGTGCTCTGAGAGATTGTTTACTTTAGCCGCATTTAGCGCGTTAGCCACGAAACTTGCTAATTACCACGTTATTAGGAAAGGTGATTGCAGAGATTCATAAAAAAACCTTATACTCACTTCTGCTCTAGGTGAAGCTGGATCACGAATGATTTGCACGAACATAGGCACATTTATGTAGATTGGGAGGTGCATTCCCTTCACAAACAAATGTAATCCACGGCATCTTCAGTGGCTCAGAAGTCGGGAGTAAATGACAACGACTATGTTCATTATTACATCCAGCAACACAACACCTCAGTCAATCGCTCAGTCTGAGATATTCTTGTCTAACTTACATCCCTGCTCCAGCATCGAAACAATGGAGGTCGGACTGTTAAAGCTGATCAGAGGTAAGACGCTCATGTCAATCAACTATCGTGGGAGCGGCCTCTGTCAGTGTGACGCCACATCTGAGAATGGCTTGATTTGAAAAAGGGGATATAATTTTTACAGATGAAAAACCACTGCATGGATTTTATCATTATAGGGTAGATGTGTACATACACTGCCAACACACACTAATGTTCAAACAACATGTAAAAGTGTAGTTTGCATCCGATGACCCCTTTAAGTAAAAATGAGAATGTATATAATTTATTTATTTTTGGTGATAATAAGCATTAGATGTGAAGAATGATGCAAACACAGCTAGCTGCAACATGCTGTTCCTAATGTGAGAGGCATTTTAATTGACTGCATATAAAGACTCTGTTCTTTGCAACAAAAATGAAAGAGTTCCAGTTTGACCAGGCAACCCAAGACAGTCACACCAATGCCTGCACACTTTTGCTTCCTCACCAGCTCTTTTGTATGTTTTTGCTCACAGCTCTGGTTGCGCAACACTCTTGGCTGGAGAGCTGGGTTTCTCTTCATTGTGGTTGTGTGACACAGTGCTCTGTTACCATGCGTTACGAGTAAATCTCGTTTTCCAATGTGCTATAACTCATCAGGGCAGCACAGCACACCCTCCTACTTTAAGCTGCTTACATAAAGATTTAACTATAAAAGTACAAAACTGTTATTTAGGGACATGAAACCACATTTTGTGCTCAAAGCAAATTATTTTTGTTGTGCTGCACCTGTTCTTTTGAGTGCACACCTATGCTGACATTCCTGTCATTCTATTTAACTAGACGTTTGAGTAAATAGAAAACAGAACTAGAAAGCTGTTTAATTTGTGGTTTAATTCAAAGCTGGAATCAAACAATAAATTTATCGCAACGGCCACCAGTCTAAGTTACTGCCATTTCTTTGTATCTGTTTGTGAAATTTCCTAGAAATTTCTGAGTGAAAATTGTTTCTACACCAAAATTCACTAAATCTACTTAAGTGAAAAAAAAATTTTCTAAGTTGAAATAAAAAATAAACTTGATGTTACATCTAAACTATAATGTATTCAATAAAGCAATAATAATACTGCTGAATAAACCTGAATACACCAAAAGGATCCACCAACGAAAGCGTCATGATGAATGCAGGGAGTCTGTATCCTCTTCTTCCAACACCCGTTATGTTCCTTGTACCTTCCGCCCTGCTATTCTTAGGCTGTGGTACACTGGGTGAGGTGACATCGGGTGTCTGTCCTTCTGTCCTGTCTCACTTTGGGTGTGTCTGTAATAACATGGCCCATATCCTCCTCTCTGAATCATAGGAAGGAAGCCTGTGACGGTGATGGACTCAAACAATTCATCTCCATCCTTCTTGCAGGTATTTCCTCAGAAAGGGAGAGACACAACCGGAGAGGGCGGGATGGACTTGATTACCTTCATGGGTCTTAGGTCTCTGTGGGGGACAGGACACAGGTCCTTTGCAAATGTGTCCTGGGGTGAGTTCAAAGACCCTCTGCACATCAGGAATCTGGTTTAGGTTTTTCATAAACATCTTTTTGGGTGGCTTCATACCAGGGATCATGCCCAGATTGCATCTGGGAAGTTTTAGGTTCTACCAAATTTGTATTTTCAATATAAATATGTATGTTTCTTTAAGTTAATGGACAGTTTTATGTCCCAGGGTTTGATTTTTATCAAAACAACCAGATTTGAACTTTTTATTTCTTGTAAAACTTACTTGAAACGTTTTATACATTTTACATTAGTTTGCTGTTTTATACATATTAAATATCACAGCCTTTATTTTTGAGATTTTTCAAATACCCTGTATGTATAGAATTTATTGAATAGAATTTTACCTTCGTCCCTGTTATGTCTTCATTCTTCATGTCTTCATCACTGGTCAACTGTTCCAAATATTGAAGATTTTTGTTTTAATGTTATTGTAATAAGTCTCTTATGCTCACCAATGCATCATTTGTTTGATCAAAAATACAGTAAAGGCAATAATATTGTTGAATTTTTAGCAACCATTATAAATGATATTTACATATAGTCCACAAGAGAAAATAATAGTTGAATTTCTAAAAATTACCCCGTTCAAAAGATTACATTGTTTTTAAATTTTTGTGATAGTTGTTCATGAGTTCCTAGTTTGTCCTGAACGGAAAAATCATCCAGGTCCTACAAATTCTTCGCTTTTTCAGTGTCTTTTGCGTACTTGAACTCTTTCCAACAATGACTGTATGATTTTGAGATCCATATTTTCACACTGAGGACACCTGAGGGACTTATACACACATATTACAAAAAAATTTCAAACACTCGCTGATGCTCCAGAAGGAAAAACGATGCATTAAGAGCCTGGGGGTGAAAACTTTTGGAATTTAAAGATCAGGATAAATTGAATTAATTTTGTCTACTGGGAAATATGTAATATCTTCTGTAGCTTCTGAAGGGAAGTACTAAATGGAAAAAAAAAAGCTAGTTAGGTAAAATAAGAAAAATGTACACATCATCATTCTGTTCAAAAGTTTTAACCCCCTGGTTCTTAATGCATTGTGTTTCCTTCTGGAGCATCAGTGAGCGTTTTAACTTTTTGTAATAATTGTGTATAAATATTATCCCCAAAATGTTGAAATTGTCATTTTCATCATAGAATGCTGTTAAACAATATAAATTTAAATGTGGAGAAAATACAGTCCAAAAACCTTTGGCAAAGGTCTAAACAAGACTTGTCATTTGGATCATGTAGATGGCAGACCAAAAATCTAACTATCAAATGGTCCTATTACACCTAACTCACTTTAGGATCAATGGCTAGCTAAAATCACAGTAAATTCTGTACAGCATAGTCTGTGTATTTAGTTGCCACCACAATCAGCAAAGTGCTGTAATAGTAACAGAGATGGCTCCCTTTCAGGTTCCTTTCAGCTACAGTTTGTTAACCGACAAACCAGCTGTCCCTCTAGCATAAGTATAACCCAGTGATACCAAAAATGCATCACTAAATAAACATCTGATACCAAGATCACAATAAGTGCTTTAAAAATTATCTTTAATCATAAACAACAAGACCCAAGGGAAGGGGAAAATGAGCATGGTAGATGGTTATTAGCTTCAGAGGCTACAGGTTCAAGCTGTTCTTGCCCTCTGCCTCTATAGCATGCGGTAAACTGATACTGTAAACAGTCTATCAGCTGGGTTAGTCAGCATACCTTCACCGCCAGACAGTCAGAACCCGACTGAGAGACGAGGATCATGTTATACACAAACATACTCACAGTAACAAGGCTGAAGCTAGTGATCAGTTAAAGGTCATTTGTGTAGTTTGTAAAGTTAATATAATATGTTTACACAAGCTTTTTGTGTGGAGAAACATATATTAGTCATTCAGGTTTGGAACGACATGAGGGTGAGTAAATGATGACAGAATTTGCAAACTATCCCTTTAAGCCGTAAAGAACACACACAGGCACCCTGGACAACAGTCAGGATTTAGTTGATTCCTGTTTAAAGAACATTTGCTCTGGGAGATTTCACTCATTCATTTTACACTTTAAGCTTACAAAAGAGTGAAAATACATCAGCCAAATCCCAGTGGGTTTAATTTTCCAGTGCTTTAAAGAAGAAAGGAGACCCTCCTTAATTAAAAAAGAAAAAAAACACTGACATTTTTTTCCATGGCATTATCCTTAAAATAGCCAGCTGTTATGTGTTTAGTCAACATGTTGGTTAAATGTCAGTCTGACCATATGTGACCCTGGACCACAAAACCAGTCATAAGGGTCAAATTTTCAAAACTGAGATTTATGCATCATCTGAAAGTTGGTCAAGATACAACCATTATAAAACCTGGAACCTGAGGGTGCAAACAAATCAAAATATTGAGAAAATTGCCTTTAAAGTTGCCCAAATAAAGTTCTTAACAATGTATATTACTAATCAAAAATTAAGTTTTCATATATTTACATTAGGAATTTTACAAAATATCTTCATGGAACATGATCTTTACATAATTTTCTAATGATTTTTGCCATAAAAGAAAAATCAATAATTTTGACCCATACAATGTATTTTTGGCTATTGCTACAAATATACCCCAGTGACTTAAGACTGGTTTTGTGGTCCAGGGTCACATATTGTTTCAGAATTGTTGGTTGGACCCCCTGCAGTTGCACTAATCTAGAACAAAACCTGCTGGTGCTTTTTACTGTCATAAATATCACTGTGTTTGGTTTTGGTGGGACTGATCTCAAATCAGTGCATATTAACCACACTCACCCAGAACTAATGACTTCACATTGCCATTCATATTTTCCTAACAGACCTGTCTGTCACACAGCAGATGGGCCAGCAGCTGTGCATCTCAGAGATAGCATGCTGTTATTCTTCAGCCCGCCAAGATTTCCAAACAGTCTCAGATGACAGAAGAAAGCACACTACAGATGTACAGGTTATGATTCACTAGGACGTATTTTCGATCTCATAGTTCAAGTGAATTTTGAAGAAAAAAAAATTAGTTACAAGAATATAAGATTTACATTTTTGGCTTGTAAGTTGAAGCAAATACAGTTATGTAAGTGAAATTTATATTTTTGTATCATGTATTTACATGGCAAATGCTGAATACTAAATGAGCAATATCTTATATTGCATGGCTACGAGTGTGATATTGTGTTTATACAACAGTTCAATGGCACAAATGTATAAATACTTAAGAAAAATTATTTGGTAATTATCACTTGGTATTAACATAAATTATTATAGGTAATTTATAGATAATTTATAAATTATCACTTGGTATTAATATGCGTTGACAGTAATGAAGGAACGTTGAGTTGCTTCATTAAAAGCTTATTGTATTACTGTATTAAAAGTTCACTGTATTATGTAGAGAGTATTATGACAGAGATGGGCTGAGCAAGTGTGATTAACTGCATCTGATGCAGCATTCATTCTCCAGTTCAATCTCATATTCATAGTAAAATATCAGTTTGAAAGTCTGTTGAGGAAAGCGGTATCTTTGTCGTACTATCCTTTCATCTTTTAAGGTTAATTCCCGCAGTGCATCTGTTAGCTGCATCTTAAAAGGTGTTGTTGAAAGTAAAAATAACTTCCTTGTTAACAACACTGTTTCAGTCTCTTTCAGTATAAAAGTTGTTAGTACAAACTCACTCATAGAAACAGTCCCTTGTCGCCATCTAATAGAACACACTCCATTTCCCAGTACTTAAACATTTATTAAATATTATTAATTATAAAAAAAATCTATATAATTTATTGAAAATAATATTTAATAATTGCTATGCATTAAAAATTGCTAGGCTATGATATACAGCATTAAAGTTACATAAAATAAAACGTAATGAGATTTTGCCCTCAGTCAAAACTATTTGCTCTGGGATAAATAATAGATTAATGAGACCAAATAATGGCCATTAGATTTACCCAAAACCAAATATATCCACAATAGAGACATCAGAGCCAGTGGCAAATTACAGAAGATCTAGCTGAGGTGAGGCTGCTCTCAGTGGATTCATGAGTGCTGAACAGCTGCTGACGCCCAGGAGCTCACATCTCTGAAAACACTGAAGCAAATTTTCAAATAAACATATTATTTATAAAATTATTATGAATTTGGGCATCCTCCATGACACTCGCTGTGAGTAATACCACAAGTAGAGTGATACAAATGGTAAAACGGTTATCCATCTAAGCAATAAGCCCCACTAAGCCATGGTTTACAGTGCATTTACAATGCTCTAAACATCTTTGCCTAACAATACTCCTTAGGGGCTTATCCTTAGGGCCTATTGCAAAAATGCCTTGATTTATTATGTAAACAAGCCAAACAAGTTACCTATTATAGGGCAACCCATAAGGGCCATCTCTTGTGGGCACCAGTTTACCAAGCAAATTTTATTTTATGTGACCCTGGACCACAAAACCAGTCTTAAGTTGCTGGGGTATATTTGTAGCAATAGCCAAAAATACATTGTATGGGTCAAAATTATAGATTTTTCTTTTATGCCAAAAATCATTAGGATATTAAGTAAAGATCATGTTCCATGATAAATTTCCTTCAATAAATATATCAAAAAACATTTTTGAATAGTAATATGCATTGCTAAGAACTTCATTTGGACAACATTAAAGGCGATTTTCTCAGTAGTATGATTTTTTTTTGCACCCTCAGATTCCAGATTTTTAAATAGTTGTATCTCCATACAATACATCAATGGAAAGCTTATTTATTCAGATTTCAGATGATGTACAAATATCAATTTAAAAAAAAAAATGTACCCTTATTACTGGTTTTGTGGTACTGGGTCACAAATCTGGATGTAAAACTGTCTGAATCATTTTGATTTTTTACCCACTGAATCACTGGAGCAGTATCTTGCGCAGTAAACAAACATTAACCCAGTACTTAACAAATGTTCTGTAACCCACAAAAAGAATGGATGAGGTATAGTTAAAACCTCCAGATGCATCCTGTCTTGTGGCACCATTGAAGAAGTTATTTATTAGCTGTGCCTGCTACTTGTAAACGACTTCTTAGTGCAGGTAAAGCGCAAATACAGTATGGTTTGCTTGAGATGGGTCTTGGTGCTTTGCAGATTCATGCTCATCTTGAACTAGTGTATTTTCCAACATATAGTTACATGAAAGCAGTTCATGATCATATGTGTCTTCTCTCCTCCAGGCCAGTACTTATGAGACCTCCCAGCCCTTGGCTCACAGATGTTCTCCATAACCATCAAACCAAGCTGAGAGATGTTGAGAAGTACCATTCTCCTTTTATTGTTTCTGTTGCCAAGATATTTCACAACCAAAACAAAATCAGCAACACCTCAGACTCTTGGAAACTATTCACAACATTCTCTTCTCTTCACTGTCTCCCTCCACCTCTTTCCACTTCTTCTCTGACTGCTGATGTCTTTGCCAGCTATTACACTGATAAGGTGGCAACCAGTTCACTACACAGCCAACTTCCACCCACACACATTCCACTCTTCTCTTCTTTCTCTCCTCTTACAGATAATGAGGTCTCCGAAGTTCTGTGTGCCAGCCGTCCTACAACCTGTCCCTTAGACCCAGTGCCCTCCCAACCACTGCAGGTGATCTCATCATCATTTCTACCCACTCTCACTCACATCATAAACATATCCCTCACTGCTGGAAGATTTCCCACCGCATTTAAACAGGCTCGGGTAACCCGCTGCTCAAAAAGCCAACACTCAATCCCACAGCAGTTGAAAACTACAAACCAGTCTCTCTTCTGCCTTTTCTGTCTAAACCTCTTGAATGAGTTGTGTTCAATCAGCTCTCTGCCTTTCTATCAAAGAACAACTTGGTTGACAATAGCCATTCTGGTTTCAAAAGTGTATACTTCACAAAGCATTGCTGAAACTCTTCAGCTGGCAAGAGCAAACTCCAAATCATCTGTCCTTTTTCTGCTGGACCTGTTTGCAGCCTTTGACACTCTTAACCACCAGATCCTCCAGTCCATCTCTTCTGACTTGGGCGTTACAGGTATGGTAGATCTTCCAGGGTTTTGTGGAAAGATTTAGTGTCTGAGTAGGGCTGTCCCCCCTAATAGTCGACAAAAAGAAGCTTGGTCGACCAAAATTTTATTAGTCGCTTCCACAAGTGGCAAAGTCTGTGATGGACAGATCATTAATAGCTGGTCTGTGTGGTAATATAGTACATCAGGCAGGACATCCAAATGCTCAGCTATCATTCATTGACCTCAAATATAGCCATTCATCTGAAAGATGTATGTAGTAGCAACTTTACATGGCCGCTCAATCTAATGTTAACCAAGAACAATGTGTGCTATTGAAGTGTCTGTGTGGAGTGTGGAAGCTAAATAGTAGCACACTCACTGCATGACAGGCACTGGTGCGGTCGCTTGCTCTTAAAATACTCTGTCATTTTTGGTCATACAGATAAAAGCACTACATCTTTAGAATCTGTAAAGACTCGACGTCTATTTGTGTGCGCTCACAATAACAACAAAATTTTGTGCTTTTGTAAAATAATTAAAGCAAACAAGACGGCTTTCTGCGTCTCTGTGAACTTGAGCACGAAACTTTACCGGTGTGCTGTGGCAAGCTTTTTTTGCATGTGCACTTATTAGGCTATGTAGGTAATTATGATTTATACGGTTTATAAACGTGCAACTAATAGTCAACTAATGCTTAAAATTAACGACTACTAGTTGACCAGAAAAATCTATAGTCGAGGGCAGCTCCATGTCTGAGCGACATCAACTAATTAATGGGGTTCCTCAAGGTTCAGTGCCCGGTCCTTTTCTTTTCTCCATTTACACAACCTCACTAGGCACAGTCATAAAGGCACCTCTGCCTGCCTTTCAGACATGTCTGTTTGAATCAAAGAGCAACATCTGCAGCTGAAGCTTGCAAAGACAGAGCTCTTTGTTAATGCAAACCCATCAGCTGACAACATAATTTTTAACATAAACTTGTGTGTATTTGACAGTTTAAGCAATAAGATATGAAAGAGAACTATGTGACAGCTGCTTTATGTGCATGTGCTATATCAGAAGTTTAAACTAATATAGTTCAAAACGTATGATAATTAAAACCAAACAGATGTTTTTTAGCATAGCATCGAGCTGGCCTATTCTGGAAAAGGGGGGACGGCGAGCAGCAGCTCATTTGCATGTAAAGAGATATGCACGATAACAGCGTGTTTCTGCTTTCACTCAAAATGGGCATTAACAGAATGATATAATAAATGATTTGTGGGGTATATTGAGCTGAAACTTCACAGACACATTCCGGGGACACCTGAAATTTATATTACATAATAGGTCTCCTTTAACAAATCTTAATTATTTCAAACATCTGACCTGTAGTAGACAGTATGTCAACAGTGTTACTAATAGTTAAGCTGCAATGTGAAGTGTCACCCTTAAATTGTTCAGAAGCAGCTCTTGAACATCCAGAGCTACTAAATGACCTGACTGTAATGCAGTGTACATGCATATGAATACGAAATTCTTTGAATTGTAGAGAGAGACTGATAGCAGTTAACACTGTTGAAAGAAAGTCAAAGGCTTCAGTGTTCACATCTCTTCATTAGTAAAAGAGGCCATGAAGATGTGTTATGCAACTGTTCTCTAGCTGTAAGTAATGCCACAGGCTGTGAAATGTCTGGGGTGAAGTGTCCTCTATCGGCTAGCAAATAACCAATTATTTGAGGGGCATTGAAATGGTATCGTCTGTTAACATTGTCTTCAAAAGGACACCACCTTTGCATGCATTGCACAGACTGTTTCCTAGCATTGCCTGGAATGATCTTTTTCAATATCTCTGACTTAGTGATTTGAAAATGACAGCTGTCGTTGCACCTGCTTAACCACAACGACTAGTTCTCATTTTTATCTGTTCTTAAGAATTGCATTTTTTTCAGGTAGCAACATACATTGTTGTTTTAAAAACAAACATCAATACAGATTATGTTTGAAGCATCAGGAAAAAAAACAAGTACAGTTTTGCTTTTGTGTCATTTTAAGATGGGGTAAAATAATTGAATGGTTTAACTAAATACTATTAAATACAATTGATAATTATGCAAATGTATATCTCTTATCTCCTACAAAATCTGATTTCCTATGGTGTTCTACAAAAAGAAGAATTAGAAGAATTCTCTAAAATATAGATGGTTGAGCATTGCAGAAAGTATCCTTGACACTGTTAAAAGAGTAAATCTCCTCTAGTCATTCAAATATGAAACCATCTGCTGTCTGTGATTGCTTGTGCAGGAACATGAATCTCTGTGTTTTATGCTCTACAGAAACCATGGAAACTTCATACATCATCTCTAGCTGCTGAAAGGGGGAATCTGTGATTCACACGTCCTCTGATGTATCATAACCATTAGTGCAGCTCCAAATGAGGGGATAAAAGGACAAGCAGAGTGTGTAATTTCTAGCCATGTAGAGGCATTAAAAGAGATACAGTAAAACACTACCCACGTATATCAAGTAAGGCTTCATATGCTCCCATCTTGTATAAAATGCGTAACCTTTAAACAGGCCATGAATGCGATTTTGCTGCCACCTAGAGGATAGATATAGAATAGAAAAGAAAACCTCTCTTATGGAAATGATGACTTTAGTCTAGAAATATATAATTAAAGGATGATTTACTGTAGGATACAGGTGTTTTTAATCACAATGAAGGAGTTTATTGTACTCTAACAGGCCACATTAATCAACTTACTGCACTGTTGCTTACCAAATAAATAGACATGAAATATTGATTTGAAATGATGAGGGTTTGGACCCCTATTATTCTGCATCTGTAACTCATTATTTCATTACCTAACTCATCATAACACATTTTCCTACCACTAATATTCAAACAACACCTGGTATGAGGATTTATATGCTTCTCTGATAAGTCAAACTGAATGTTGACCCTCAAGCTTCATCTTGACATGACAGACCTCCACTTCCTCCCAGCTATGACCTCTGTCAAGTCTCTCTATTTTGGTTCGTTTGGTTCGTAAGGTCGGTTGTTGCCTGTAGGTGTGTAGTAAATACGATTCCCAATAAATGTTAGAACAGCTGATGGTCCAACCACATTACATAACAATAACAACTACAAAAACCTCTACACTGCCCTGTAGGGTGTATTTGTTATGTCAACTTAAGAGAATCATGTGTAGCAAAAAATAAATGTGCATATATACAGTAGCACACTAGATTTGTATTTATTTGGATTTCATTTGATGTAAGTGTATTCTCAAAAGATGACTGAAATATGATAAATTAATACTTTTATTCAGCAAGGATGCATTAAATTGATAAAAAAATGACAGTAAAGACATTTATAATGATAAAAAACATTTCTATTGTAAATAAATGCTGTTCTTTCTGCTTCTGTTCATCAAAGAGTCCTGAAAAAATGTTGACATCGATTTGTGAATGATCATGTGACACTGCTATGTAATGGCTGTTCAGATTTGAAAATTCAGATTTGCCATCATAGGAATAAATTACCCTTTAAAATATATCAAAATAGAAAAGTTATCACAATTTTAATTATTACAATTTTAAATTGTAAAAATATTTCACAAAAGTAGTGTTTGCGTGTGTGTGTTTAATTAAAAAATGCAGTCTTGGTCACCATGAGATTTTTTTTTTGAGATTTTTTTTATTCTCAAATGAATAAATACAAATATTAACAACACCTTAAAAAATCTTAAGTTTGAACACTAATTCTCAAAAAAAAAAAAAAATCAGACAGTTATACTTATAGTTGTGGCAGATATTATGTTATGTAATACAAAATGTTTCATATGAATCCAATCCTTTTAAGAAGTCAAGTCAAAGTGGCTTTGATTTTTTTTTTTTTTAACTGCAATGCAAAACCCAAATGTAATAGCAATCTGAAAACACTAGAGGGCGAGAAAAGCCTTCACATACAAATCAAAGACGCAAACTGCAATTGCAAAGTAGGCCTGCATTAAGATCTGAACTTTTGATTTCAGCTTTTATGGTGACCATGGAGATAGACTATGGAAAGAGCTCCCCTGTTGTCAGACAATTTCCTGTTCTCTGTTCAGTTGTTTAAAAATTATTCATAAAACTACCTACACATCCGTTTATAAAAAAGTCAAGAGGAAGCCTTCATCACAGTGTGTCTCTTCACAAGATTCTGCTTCACATGTATATGGCACAAATCAGTATTTTACAGAAATTCAGAAGATTGGAATCATCTCACTGTAAATATATTATTAAGTGGCATCTCTGCAATTCTATGGGCTGTATTTTATATCACAAGCTAGAAAAGAAATCACAGCTAAGTGCTTGAACAGTTTTTAATTTGAATTGCATTGTGAAATCAGCACTTATGTGTCTATAAGAGTCATTGTGGCTTTATGAACTGAATCTCTGCGCTGTAAATGGAGATGTTAACTAACAGATAAAGAATATGAAAATTTAATGTATATTTTGCATTCTTCTAGCTGGATTCAAAACAATGTAATAACCTCAATGGAAAGATAAACATTGACAAATGTGACAGAGCTCATTTAACACTCACCTCATACTTACATATGCCTCGAAGCTATTATTAACAGACAAGCATGTAATGTGCTACTGAATGCTGCATATTAGCCTACTTTAGGGCATGTTCAAGCATTGTGTTAAACTTGATCAATGTCAAAATGTTTTTGTGAATGACTAGGTTCACAAAGACAGTTAAAAGAGTAGTTTACACAAACATCTATTATCATTTACTCACCTTCGAGTTGATTCAAACCTGTTTGAGTTTTTTTGTTCTGTTGAACATAAAAGAAGGTATTTTGAAGAATGTGGGTAACAGTTTCTGGTCCCTACTGACTTCCACAATATTCTGTAATGTGTACGCTAATGACATGACAGCTGTTTTGAGTAAATATTGATTATGGGGGCAAAAAGATGTTTGTGGTGGCTGGCAAATGTTGAGATCACTTTAACTGACATTCTACAAGTCCATACAATGTATAGAGCATTACTCCATTCTGCTTCATCGGGTCGTACGGAGGATTATGCTTCCTGCCTCCTTGCACTCTTTATACGCCACATGTCACTTGATTCAGTGCCAGTCTAGCGCCCGGTGTGTCGACCTCAATAGGGCTTTGTAAGCGCTGCCATCCTGGTCTACCGACCCACCCCCAGGCAGCTATTCATGGATTCCCATGATTCCGCCCAGTTGGCTCTGGTACAATATGTGTCTGTCAGTGGCACCTCATTGGCATGCACTGGCACACGCGCACAGGCTATGTCTCAACCAAGTGTGCCCACTCACTGTGCGTTCCAGAGACAGTTGAATCCAAAGCGGTTTGCACTGGGCACCGATTCGAACTTTCTAAGACTGCCTAGATTCATCAAATATAAATGCTTATATATACTGTAAATGCAAAAGGTCATAAATAAATAAATATTATATTATATTATATTATATTATACAGTTGAGGTCAAAAGTTTACATACACCTTCCAGAATCTGCAAAATGTGAATTATTTTACTAAAATAAGATGGATCATACAAAATGCATGTTATTGTTTATTTAGTACTGACCTGAATAAGATATTTCACATAAAAGATGTTTACATATAGCCCAAAAGAGTAAATAATAGTTGAATTTATAAATATGACCCCGTTCAAAAGTTTACATCCTCTTGATTCTTAATAGTGTGTTGTCACCTGAATGATACACAGCTGTGAACTTGAAAACTTTTGAACAGGATGGAGATGTGTACATTTTTCTTATTTTGCCTAAATATCATAGTTTTTCATTTTGTACTGCTACATGTTCCCCAGAAGGCAAAATATTATATTATATTATATTATATTATATTATATTATATTATATTATATTATATTATTATATTAAAATATCATATTATATTTTATCATATTACATTATAGTATAGTATGGTATAGTATAGTATATTATTCTCCAAACCAGTTATCCTATTTAAGGTTGCAGGTTTTTCATTTTATATTATGTTTATATTATATTATATTATATTATATTATATTATATTATATTATATTATATTATATAATATTTAATCATTCTCCAGCTTATCCCATGTAGGGTTCTTGGTGTTTTATATTATATTATATTATATTTAGTGCTGTCAAATGATTAATCGTAATTAATCGCATCCAAAATAAAAGTTTCTGTTTACATAATATGTGTGTGTACTGTGTATATTTATTATGTATATAAATACACACACATGCATGTATACATTTAAGAAAAATACGATAATTATTTTCAAAATATATACTGTATTTATCTATACATAATAAATATACACAGTATACACACATATGTACAAAAACAATTTGAATGCAATTAATCGCGATTAATCGCTTAACAGCACTAATTATATTATAAGATATTTAATCATTCTCCAAACCACTTATCCTATGTTGGGTTCATAACAGTATAAAATATGTACATTACACTGAAAAAAAAACAAAAAGAATAATAGTAGTAGTAATAATAATAAGAAGAAAAAGAAGTATTGCTGGATCTCAGGAGGATATAGTGTCCATACAGTCTAAGTAAGGAGATTCAGCAGGGGCTACGTATGAATCTGCCCCTCCTTCTGTGAAAGCATCCGCATCCCTCCCCACATGCACAGACTCAACTCCCCTCCCTCCCTCGCTCTCTCTCTCTCTCTCTCTCGTTCTGTGATGAAGGAGGAGGGACCTGCTCGTGTCGTGAGCTACGTGCAGAGTTCACATCTACCACCAAAAATCTCAATCGACCATCCCATGAAGACGTATATTAGGGGCGCGCACTTCTCACTACAGTCTCAAGCGATCTGGAGAGCGAATTTAGTTTCGGTTTTACGAGCATCCGTGAACTTGTAGCCTGCGATGCTTGTGTTTATACGATTATTGATTGGTTAATAATGCGCACGGATTTATGCACATTTAAATACGTGATTGATCTATTTATGGTCGATTGTTAGAAAAAGAAGGTAGAAGGTGTATTATATTGCGGAGGCGCTGAATTTGAGCTCTTTCATCTGTTTGGGTTTGTGGTCGAGCAAGAGGGAGGAGTGGCGGCTGGTAAGTCCATAATACTACACCTCCACATGAGCAATAAATACATAGAGTCATGTGGTTGTTGCACTATCATAAACAGACATTCTTCCTTGGCAATGTTTATTTCTCGAGTGCACGATTAAAGCGCGACCCTTAAACCAAAGCTTAAAAGACATAAACTGATGTCTTCTAACGTTATAGACACCGTTAGCCCGCTGGTTAGCGTGTCCGAATCGTGAACGAATCATTCATTTGAGTCGGATCTCTGTATGTTTCGATTGAACCGTTTCACAAAACCGGTCTGTTTCGAATCGGACTGAATCGCTCCGTACAGTTCGTGATTCAATATCTCATTCAACTCATTAGGCGAGAACTGCCTTTTCGAATAAATCTGATTCATAATCCGACATGCTTTAAAGAATTGGACTGAATCAAGGATTTCACTGATAGGACGAAAACTATGAAAGTTACTCTAAAGCCGAATAACTTAAATATTACATTTAAAATGTACTGGAAGTATTTTTTACCAATGTATTGACAGCAATATCAACACGCCTTGGCTTTAATAAATAAATTTTGGATCTGGATCTGAATAAACTTTTCAGATAAGAGAATTAGTACTTTAATGTAAATGCAAGTTATATTTAAATTCTAAATAAAATGTATGTTACATGAAACCCTGGAACTTATTACAATAATATAGTATTATTAGTAATAATAAAATGTAATAAAAGCATAATAAGCAGCTATATGTGCTTACATAAGATTTTATTGAATAATCAACATGGTTCTGTGGGATGACAGGACCCTGGGATGACGCAAAGACATCATGACGTAAAATAACGGTGAATCCTTTCAAATGATTCTTTAAAACTAACTGTTCAAACGAATCGATTCGCAGAAATGAGTCGGCTTTCCATATTCTGCTTTAGATAGCAGAACGGCTAGTGAGCTAATGTAAATCTAAGCGTTTAATGTCGCTAATAGGCGTATAATGTTAGTGTTAATTACAATTAGACATATGCTTGTGCTTTTACAAGCAGAGAGCATTTATTACTCTGTATAGACAGCAGAGACACCGCCTACTATCAGCCCAATACAAATATAACCGCAGTAATGTGAACAGCAATGGTTTAACTGATTGAATTGAACTTAGAATGGCTTGCCTTTGAATATGAGCCGTTTTGACGCCTTTTATTTGCTGTGTCTGCCACTGCGACGGTTTTTTTTTTTCTTTTTTTGCTGAATGCTCGTTCATTCACGTGTGGTGTCAAACTTCTCGACGTCATAGTGATAATAAAACGAAGCGCGAAAGCAGAATTTTCGAGTCGCGTGCTGGCCTGACCCCAGCTGTTTGTTTACCACGTGCTTCTCTTACACAATGTAAACACAATAGTAATCTGTGCACTTCTTTATGAACTCCAGCGCTGGGGAATGTTTAGTTATGGTACACTGAAACTTGATTTAAAGTTGCCTTGAGATATTTGACAATAGATACTTCAGTTGCTATATGTCTATCCAGTGTTAAACATTGGATTTTCGGTCTTACGTTTTTTGAACTTAGTTTAAGTCATGGATAAAGATATGTCCATGTTATTATTTCATTTGGTGACTGTCTACTCAGTAAAAGATGAATTTGTGCCAAATCACAGTAGAGTTTCAATGACCGCTTTGCTGCCCTACTTATGCACAATTATAGAATGTTATTACTTGCATTTAACATTATTTTACTTCAGAAGTACTATCATAATGAACCATTTTGGTTCTTGGCCTTCCACTGATTTAGAGCACATTTTTAGGTTTATTGACAATATACTTTTAAAGTGCACATGTAAACTTATCCAAACCGCATTCTTCTTAATTTGTTGTGACAAGAAAATTAATTTACTTTAATTGCATCTCCGACTTCTTCAAGCAGGCAGGTCTGGTCTCTGGTGTAATACATCAAGCTCGTGCATGCTGTTTTTCAGTGTAGCTGGCTGAACGTCATGTACGGCACGTAATAAGAACTAATCAGGAACTTGTTTTTGTGCACAATGTCCAGAGATGTCAATTTGCCTTATGCCATCCTGGCTGCTTGGTATTAGACAATGAAAATAACAGCCCCCTATGGTGTAGAGGTCAACAGTGTGACCTTATGTGAAGCAGTGCTCAAAAACTGTAAACATTTGCCTACAGCTCGCTGTTAAAAGCAGTTTATTCACGGGCAACTGACCCTTAAATCCATGTGTTTTTGCTATGCGTTCAGGTACTTCCAGATTTATTTCAACATGCTGAAAGTGGTCATTTCTGATGTTTATGCTTTGTAATAATGTACAAAATGCTTGTATGATGCTGTATGCTTATGATTGACATACATTCAGCTTTTGCTAATATATTTTTGAGGTAACTTAACATGCAAATGAGCTGTTGAACCTAGCCTATTTTTGACTTGTGCATGATTCTTATGAATAGTCTTACACATGCCAGACATGACTCATGGGTCATTTGTGGTAAGTGTAATCAGTTCCGATTATTCCAAATTATTTTTTCTTTTGATAAGGCCGGAAATTGTATTATTCAGGTAGAATATAAACGCATCCTAGATGGTAAGGTGATTCGTCATCAGCTGGATTTGCATGTTTGTTCCCCTCAATACTCTTTTGTAAAAAAAGAAAAGGATTATGTAAGTTTCAAAGACACAGATGTGAATTAGTCATCATGTTTTGCAGGCTCCTGAATTCTGAATCCAGCCTAAAACCCACAAAGATGCTATATCTGCCAGTGTAAGTCTTAATATAATGCTTTACAACATATTTGATAGTTGAGTTCCAAGTTGTCTGGTCACTTAAAGGAATAGTTCACCCGGAAATTAATATTTTCTGACAAATTACTCTCCATCAGACCACCCAACATGTAGATTTTAATGTAGAGATGTTTTTTCAATATAACACAATTTTGAGATATTTAGCATCAATTGTTCACCAATGGATCCTTTGCAGTGAACGGGTGCTGTCCGAATAAGTGTCCAAATTAAAAACATCACAAAAATCAACACGACTCCAGTTAACGTCCTGTAACGTGAAAAGCTGAGTGTTTGTAAGAAACCAATCCATCAAGATGTTTTAACATTAAACAGTCACTTCTGGCCAAAGTACCAGTCCATAATCCACAATAAGGCTTCCTCCAGTGGAAAATCCTCTCACATTCAAATCCACTGACATATTTGTTTACAACTGTTTTCACTTGTAAACAGTGCTTGATATGTGTATATTTCTCTCCTGACAAGACAAGACAAGACAAGACCACTTTATCAGTGGAGAAACCAGTGTTATGGACAGAGGGCTCTGTATTTTAGCCAGAACCAATGGTCTGAAGTTTTAACATGTCTTAATGATTGATTTGAAATAAACTCACAGCTCAATGTCACAAGATGTGAATTGAGTTGTATGGATTGCTTGTGGATTATTGTGATGTTTTATCAGCTGTTTGGACTTTCATTCTGACAGCACCCATTCACTGCAGAGAATCTATTTGTGAACAAGTGAAGTAATGCTAAATTTATCCAGATCTGTTCCAAAGAGGAAACAAACTCATCTACATCTTGTATGGCCTTAGGGTGAGTCAGTTTCCAGCAATTTTTCATTCATGAATGAACTACTCTTTTAAAGTTAGTTGATTAGCAAAATGCAGACATTAGACATTCTCCATATATTTTTAAAGAATAAAACTGTCCCTTGTATGATTGATCATTCAGCTGAGTTTGCTCACCTTCATGATGTCTTGCATCAACAGCTTGTAAGTCTCTTTAATAAACAGTTGCTCTGGTATTTCCGGTATCTGGAGTTTTTATAGACTCATTGAATGAAAATCACCCTGTGCTGTTTTAGAAACACTGATTCTGTAGCAAAAGATACTTGTGTAATACTAATACTGTAGCGAAGTATTATTGTGTGCTTATCTGTGTACAGTATATACATGGCCACATGATGAACAGAAGATGAGAAATAAGACCAAAAGAAAGACAGCCAAGAAGAAATACAGAGTTGTTTATGAGGGCCCTGTGGGAAATGTTGGCTGAGAGGGTAAATTAGGGGCAACAGCTGCTGGTGTCACTTCTACAACTTGTTTGTTCCATCTCATGTTACTGTTTAAGCTCACAAGACAGGACACTTGCCCTCTTACGTACATTTAGGATTATTAAACCACTCATAAAAGTGACCACAGATCTGTTCTCAGATCGGTATAACAAGCCAGCTTGCACGCTCAGCACAGCCAAGCATTGGAGAGAATTATTGCAAGATAAGCTATTTGATGGCATGCACAGTGTTCATTGTTATTCTGGACCTATAAATCACATCTTCTCTCTTCCAGTGCTTAGTTTGCAGTGCGTATTCCCGTTCACCCAGAAATGAAAATTCTGTCGTTTGCTCAGCCTCATGTTGTTCCAAACCCATTTGACATTTTTGCCTTCGTGGAACACAGAAAGACGACATTTCTCCTTTTGTGTTCCTCAATAGATATAAAGTTACATGGATTTGGCTCCTCTTCTCTCTCCTGTCTAATCCTTCACCTGCAGCTCTGCTTCTACTTAAAGTGGATTAATTAGCTGTGGGAGTAACACCATTGCCCTGGATTGAACAGTGTATTACTCTCACTGCCCACACACTGAGCCAAGACAATTTTTTTATACTAATCTTTGATGATTTAGATGATGGCTGCACTGATACAAGGTTCCTTACTTATCATGCACAAACTTAAAGTCTGAATGAATGTGGTAAAGGTTCACTTCACATGGGTCAGAGATGCAGTAGAAGATGTAGACTACAAGATTTGTATTTGTTTGGACAAAACAAACCATCTGTCAGGACTTTTTGCAGAACTATGACCTCTAGAATCCTCATTTTTATATTATATATAAAAAAATTTACCCTTATGACTGGTTTTGTGGTCCAGGGTCACATATGTGACATAACGTCACATTTACCTCAGGAAAAAAACATATTTGGTGATCATTAACTCATTAGTTAGTTAGAAAAATCAGCTCTAGAGATGAGCATTTTGCTAAATATATGCACCATATACCATATTCATTTGTAACATATTCTGTTGTTCAATATTTTATTTGTTTAAATAAGTCTGTCAAGTTTTTATGACAGCCACTGTTTAAATGTAAAAAAACAAAACAAATTGGAGTAGAAACATAGTAATGTAATTGTATTAGTATTATAACTTTATTAGTATACAAAATTAATTGGGTGTAGTTTAGGTGTTTGTATATAAATCAGTTAATTCAACACTCCCACTTTCACTCCCAGCTCGTCACATATTGACAGTTAGTTAGTACACTTCGGCTTCACATTTTGACGCACAGGGTACCCCCTTAGCGTAATTTTTTGACGTGCAGGGTCCTCCATTGCTTTAAATAAGAAACCTTTGGTGTCAATATGTGGATGAGAAAGTCTTTGGATAATTTTCGTCATCATGATTAAATTAGATATTGGGTAATAATATTGCCATTATTGCATATATTGCACATTTATGAGCATGTAACCCAACCCCTGCACAAAAACCTACTATTTGTAGAGCTCATCCTGTGTGCAGTCTGTGCACAAATTCAAAAATTGCCACAGAAGAAGCCTTACATCAGCTTCGGTTGTGAAATGCCATTGGCTCTTGTGGCTGTTGTTGTGCCATTGGCTCTTAAAAACATATGATTTGCTCGGTTCTTTGCATAAAGGTGTGTGTATATATATATATATATATATATACACACATATATATGTGGCCCTGGACTACAAAACCAGTCTTAAGTCGCTGGGATATATTTGTAGCAATAGCCAAAAATACATTGTATGGGTCAAAATTATTGATTTTTCTTTTATGCCAAAAATCATTAGGAAGTTAAGTAAAGATATTTTGTAAAATTCCTACTGTAAATATATCAAAAGTTAATTTTTGATTAGTAATATGCATTATTTGGGCAATTTTAAAGACGATTTTCTCTTTTTTTTTTTTTTTTGCACCCTCAGATTCCATATATTCAAATAGTTGTATCCCTGCTAAATATTGTCCTATCCTCACAAACCATACATCAATGGAAAGTTTTTTAATTCAGCTTTCAGAAGATTGAAAAATTGACCCTTATGACTGGTTTTGTATATATTTATTTTTGTATATACTGGTTTTGTATATAATAATAATAATTAATATAATATATATAATGACTTTTTTATGTGTATATATAGACTATAGATATAGATAGACTATATATATATATATATATATATATATATATAGACTTTTTTATGTGTATATATAGACTATAGATATAGATAGACTATATATATATATATATATATATATATATATATATATATATATATATAGACTTTTTTATGTGTATATATAAACTATAGATATAGATAGACTATATATAGACTTGGAATGCAACACGACTTGTTTGTAATACGTTTATACTGCTTTTTTATGGTCAGTTTTTACAGTAAATACCTGTGACTGTCACTGTACTTTTATTTGAATATAATGTGTTTTATATTGTTTAGAAGTGGGTAGGTTTAGGGTAGGGGTGGGGTTATGTGCTCCAATGAAAGTATTAATTTATATAGAATGATTTCTACTTTTAGAAATGCATACAAACCATTAAATTAAAGCAAACAACTGAAAGCAATGGAGTACCCTCCATGTCAAAAAGTGACGCTAAAGGAGTATCCTGTGCATTAAAAAAAAAAAAAAAGCAAGAACGTGTTGGTTAGTTTTAACCTTCAATATTAAAGTAATGTAGTGCCATGTATATTTTACAGCATTTGTTGAGATTTTTTTCCTTGAGAAAATTTGCCATGTACTGTACCTGATATATATCCAAAATAATCAATATCGAATCGATTTGAAATCAGTTTGAATTGTAAGCTTTTGATTCAAAATCAAATCAAATTGTAAAATTAGTGTTGAAACCCAGCCCTAATAAATATGGCTTTGGATCTGTGAAAATGCATGTAACATTTACAACTATTTATTCATCAAACCCATAAAGCCTTGACAGATAAGATACACTACTGTTTATAGGCTTGAGTTGGTACATTTAAAAAAAAATGTATTGAAAGAAATCTTTTGCTGATCAAGGTTGAGAAAAAACAGTAAAAACAGTATAAGTATTTTTACAATTTAAATGGATTTGTTAAAATGTAATTTATTCCTGTAATGCCAAAGTCGAATTTTCAGCATCATTACTACAGTCTTCATTGTCACATGATCCTTCAGAAATCAGATACACTGATTTGATGCTTAAGAATCATTTCTTATTGTTAACAATGTTGAAAACAGCTGTGCTGCATAATTTTCTGTCAGCTTTGATTAATTGATTGTGTCCTTGCTGATATAAAAGTAAAATCTAAAGATAAAAATATAAATTTCTTTAAACAATCTTACTGATTCGTAACTTTTGAACGGTAGTATGTTGTAACTAGTTTAATCGTTTTGACAAAGCTTTCTTTTACAATGTTTACATTAATGCGATTAGTTGCACAAACTGTATAGTGTTCTTAATTTTTGAGAATATAAAACTTCAAGGTAACTTGATCAATAATAATGTTTATTTGTGAGTGTTTAAGTTATTGTGATTTTTAAAGCTAAATTGTGAATTGATTTGGACTCTGCAAGTTAAAATTTTTCAAAGAATTGCCATCATTTAAGACTGACTAGGGGAAAAGTAGCGAAAGAGCAGATTTACTCATCGCACTGATAAGAAAATTGTTTATTTATGCAGATGTTGGGAGAGTCATTGTCTGATACTATCTATTATTCTCCCAGCCTGGTTAAAGCCTTAAACGCAAGCTTTGTAATAACAGTTCATTTTCAGGACATTCTAGTTTTTTATTTTATTTTTTTGGGTCATAACTATAAGTGACTGATACTGTTGACGTTTCTGCATGACCATCGCATCTTGTTAGGTATTATATGTAAGATGAAATAACAAACTGGTGACCACATATTCTCACTAACCTGGCACCGACACTGTCAGGACCCACACCACTCCCCTTAGGAAGCTGGAGGCCCTCTAGTTTTGTTGTAATATTAAGTTTCAAATGTGCAACTGGGATAGCAAGGGCTCAAGGCTCAGTGGAAATTTCCACTTCAGATTCAGACAGCAGCCTTTGTTCTGGTGCAGGGGCTCGACACAAGTTGCTAGAAATTGGCTTGGGACTCTGTTGCGAAAGAGTGCAAACAGACAGCTTTTTCCCGACATAGAGAAAAAAATAGACCAAAAACGATAATGATTAAAAAAAGAAAACAAAAAAATCACCCTCTGGTAAAGCATGTTCCTGTGCTCCAGTGAATAGAAGGATATAGAGCAATTCAAACTTTTCCAGCCATTAATGGTCACTTGACTATACTTTCTTTTTTTTTTTTTAAAGAAATGCAGAATCATGTGCATTGTGTAAAAATGCTTTGCATTCCAACGCCTCTGTTTACTGACAGTCATCAGGAATACTAATTATCCAAACAAATTTCCCTAATATAGCCCTATTGATCATGTTTAGAGTCCAACCGGCTGTAAAAAGGGAACGATTAACTAACAATGTTAGGTGGGGAGTAACATTTGCTGCTCAGTAGGGGCATGTTGACAGTAAAAACACAGTTTTACAGTTCTAAGCCTTGAGATATTGAGCTCCTCCTTTGGGAAGGAGAGTTGGGGGGTAACAACTACCCTCCCTATGATGGAAGATTACCAGAAGTACCCAGCAAGGAGTCTTCTTTCAGCTTGATAGTGTTCCCATGGATAAATAACAGTTTTAACTTACAGGCAAATGTAGGTTAAGTGTGTCTTCATGTATGTGTCATGTTGATTTTTATGATGGTTACCCACAAGTGTTGTAAAGAGGTCGAAGGGTGGTGTTTGTTTGAGTAGCAGAGTTATTTTTGTCTTGTTTTGTTGAATGGACTTTACTGTCTTAGAATAAAAAGCTGAATAAACACTTTACGCAAGTAAAAATTATATAGTTTGTCTCTGTTCCAAAACCTAGTAATCTAATGTCTGCCTATCCAGACAACATTTTACATCATTACAGATATAACAGTGTATTAACTTCTCAGAGAACTAATTTTGGCAAAATCTAAGAATCACATATATCCTTTGTGGAGAAAGCAATCCAAAAATGCACAGTGAAAAGAAAAAAATCAACTGAAGTTGGAAAAGTCATGAGAAATGTTGATTATTGATACTCTTCTCTCCAAAACTGTCTACATAATGTTTAGGTGACTGAAATAGACAAGGAAGATGTTAAAGTTCATCTTTGCTCTCCAGCTGTCCAGGTTTTATAATCATGACACCATCTTTATTGCATTTTAGTATTGGTTTCTATGATTGAAGTTTTAGCATTTGCAGCTTTTTTATGGATGTTGGCTTTGTGATGTTCCCTGTGGTCAGTTTTTGTAGACGCAGGGTCTTCAAAGTGAAGAAGTGGTTCTGCAGTTTGTTTGGACCTTCTTTCTGATGGTCACTATCATTCACTTTCAGTTTTCATTCGTATTCTTCTTTGAATATTATCCATTCATAATTGTCTGTTAAAAGTCTGTTGTTCTTAAAACACCAGACAGTTGGGCGGTTAAGGTTACAGACACTTTTGCTAAACGGACTCCTGATTTGTCCTTTCTGGACGTCTGACAAGTTACCCATTGCTTGTAACTAACCACTGCTGAACAAAATGTATACTACACTGATATACAAACTAGAGAATATAGACATTGGAAAGATAAATAAAAGTTAATCACAATTACACTCTTAAAAATAAAGGCGCTTTAAAAGGTTCTTCACAACGATGCCATAGAAGAACCATTTTTGGTTTTACAAAGAACCATTTAGTCAAAGAACCATGTCTTTCTTACCTTTTTATAATCTGAAAAACCTTCTTTTGCCACAATGAACGTTTTGTGAAACAGATGTTAAAGGTTCTTTTTGGAACCATTTAGACAAAAAGGGTTCTTCTATGGCATTGTGAAGCACCTTTATTTTTAAGAGTGTATGTATTCACATTATGTCATCCAGCCCCTGTATTTTGCATGTCAGCATTGCTAAGCAGCATGCTGATGTCAGACTCTATTGCTATCCATTGTGAGTTGAATGTTTCCTGTGTACTACATGTGAAGAGCGCTATTTGTGTGACTGACAGAGTGTGTAGGGTTGTTTCATGACTCTTTTAGAAGGGCAACTTTAATAATGTTTGCATGTCCATTTTAATGTCATTTATATTTAATGTGTTTGTGGCCAATCAGTGGATGTGTGAAATATCTCTGCATTACTGTGTGCCATTGAGTCTTTAGCTGCCAGACAACATAAGAGAGGTCATCATAAAGGTGTGTGCTGATGGTCTGCTTCACTGAGTTTCACAACATCTCTATGCAAACACTTTAGCAATCAGGATTGCACACAGAGTGTGTAATTATAGCTCTCTTTACTGCAATAAATGCTTCCTTTGTGGCAAAGTGTCAAAGTGAGACGTGACTCATGAACGAATGTGAAAGTGACGTTGAATGTTAAAAAGTTGCATTCCCTTAGTGTATATGGAAAATTGTCTTGGTGGCCTAAAGACAGAGAATTTATTTTCTTTTTCAAAAACACAGAGGTGCTTTTCTTTTAACCTTTTTTAAGGATTTTTTACTCTTACTGGTAACAGAAATGGACATTTCCAGCTTTTATAGCCATGATGACTTTGTTACAATTGAAGACATTTCCATATATAGTAATATGAGGGTAGTCAAACATAAATTATATCAACTTTGGATTTGGCAATTATATCATACTTTTTTCTTGCAAAGTATGAACGTGGTTGGTGTGGCCTGCTGGTTACAAGTCTTGACTGGTAACCAAAAAAAGATTGTGAGGTTTGAAACTTGAAAATACTTCTGAAACGTGAGTATTGTAACTTAGTTTGAATAAATAATCTGCTAAATGACAACAACTTTCGATGTCACATTTCATTGCGGTCCGAAAAGTGTCAGAGCCATAATTCATAACACAAGTATGCATTGCATTCTCAGCTTTAGTGGGTGCTATAATGGACAACATTGCAGTCTTCTAAAGTCAGTTTTCTTTTTTAGGTTAACTACCATCATAGTCAAGCAATAGTTTGAACAGAATCTTGCAGAGCAAGTTAATTAAAGTTTGTTACCTACATAAATAATTGTTAGCTGGCTGAATAACTGTTATTAGGTTAACTAGCTATTTAAATAACAGCATTCTGTTTAAAGACACAGGCATTTAAACACTGAAGTTTTGTACTGCCTCAGTAATGTAGTATCCAGGCCTTAAATGAAAGTTTCTTGGGTTATCAAAAAGCAGTATGTAAATTCTAAACCCTGTGCCACATTTCAAGTTGGAGGCCTCTTCAGTGCAATGTCTGAAAGGGAACTAGCTTAACACTAGCTTATTTAAAACCACTGCCTTCTTAAGTGAACCTTACATATGTTTTCCCCAGATGGATGTCATAGGTGCTTTGAAAGCCTCACTATGCAGATTTAGCATTGGGTGAATGATGACTACATATATATTTGACACTAAGCCTGTATTAACTTTTACAGGGAGAACTCAGTGTATATGATGTACATTACGCACTTCATTTTTCCCAGTCTGCTGGTGGGTTGTTTCCCTTGGGAAGATCGTTTGGCAGTTAATCAGGCATTTCCTCTGTTGTCTGTTATACTGTCAGTGTTTATATTGTTCACATAAGGTCACAGTAGGTCTTGGATTGCAATTAGAGCTTAGCTAATGCACATAAATTGGAATGTGACATTGTGTCCTATGATCTTGTTATGTAATAATGTAATTATGTGGATTGTGTATATATATAGAGAGAGAGAGAGAGGGAGAGGGGTAGAGCATAGAAAGACAAGAAAATTGCAACAGTATGTACTAAGAGTTAAAGCTCAATTCAGTTACTGTCACTTACAAATGCATTTCAAGTGGATTTCAAGGGTTACATTTGTATAGCGTTTATTTGAACAGTGTTAATGTTTACATATAGAAATGTGTTTTGAATGATCATGAAGTATTCACGGACAATAGTATATTTATAAGTTAATGCTAAATTCTGTAAAAATATGTTAGTATTATTTCGTGCAATGCAAATGAGTTCATGATTGTCACACTTTGGATGAATGTCTTGTTTATTTGACCTAAATTCACTTTGTGTTCAGTTAATTATGCCAGTAGTACCATGCTTGTGGTTGTATATATTCTGCCCTTAAGCTCTTTTGATTGCCGGTTATTAATCATATTTATTTACCCTGTTGAATTTCTTGTGGATTTATTAAAGTCTGTGGATTGAAATCTTCGGCGTGCGCTTTTATCAAAGCTTAGCTAACCCGTGACAATGATATTAATATTAGCAAACTCTGTCATTCAAGATTCAAGCCATCCTAGTTGTATATGATGTTCTTTTATCAGATGAATACAATCAGAGTTATATGAAAAAAAAAAAGAAAAAAAAAAAAAAAATTCTCACCAGAGTGTACAACAGTTAGCAGAAGCTAGAGATTGATATTTTTCTTACAAAAATGCACTGATTTGCTTTAGAAGACCTTTATTAACCCCCTGGAGCCATGTGGAGTACTTTTTATGATGGATGGATGCACTTTATTGGACTTCAAAATCTCAAAACCCATCCATTGTAAAGCTTGGAAGAGCCAGGACATTTTTTAATATAACTCTAATTGTATTCCTCTGAAAGAAGAAAGTCATATACACCTAGGATGGCTTGAGGGTGAGTAAATCTTGGGGTAATTTTCATTTTTGGGTAAACTGTCCCTTTAAGCCTTGCTTTCACTCCAGTGCAATTTCATTTTCAAGCACCAGTCATGGATAGAAATTTACTAGTGTTGTAAGTCATCCTGTAGGAATAGATTTGTTTCTTTAACAAGGATCCTTTAAGTGCTTTGTTATATTTCAAGTACTCCAGTTGGGCATTATTTGATAAGTGGATGTGAATATGGAACTCTAAAGTAGGTTCCTTTGCTTTGTTTTAATAAAACCAAAAAGTGCTATTGCTAAAATGCACACGGCTCACTATATGTGACTCATTGTGTTTAGTCAGAACCCTCTTTTAAGCCCAAGAGTTTGCTTTTTATAACCCATCTGAGTATATTAAGGATTATAAAATGTAGCAAATTTTAAACAGCAAAGGCCACTTCAGTGTCACTCTGCACTTCAGAGCACTACTGAAAAGCATTTTCTCCTCACTGGTGGTGAAAATACCATTTGGCAGTGTCGTTACAGCAAGCCGAGCATTGCAGAATGACCTTGTCTGGTCAGTTCGGTGACATGATGGGAAGTAGGGGGGAGAAGAGACTGGATATTGCACCCTGTGGTACGGAAGATCAGAAAAAGAAACTGTTTAGTTTCACTTCCCTTCATTTTGGGTGGCAGCAATAGCCTGACAGACACTTAAAAACACCTTTTGTGGTTCAGGTTGTCTTCCACAGCAGGACAGCGGCTCCGTGATACTTTTGGTGTCTGAGACTCTCTTGCTTAGCAGAAGCTGGTATGTGAAACTGTCACTCTGGTACACAGGGAGTTTTTATTTGTGGTGTCCCTGCTGTGACCTCTGCAAGCTTTCCCTCTTCTCCCTTTTGAGAAGTTGACATGTTTTTTAAAGCTTTTAGACCATCTCTCCCTTTTGGAGATTCCCTTTACAGGCAAGCTTCTTAAAAAGTTACATAACTATCTTACAGCAGTCCTTTCGAGAATGAAACAGGAAAGAAAGATGTCTATCGCTCATTTACTGTAAGAACCATCATCTTAGAATCACAGGATCAGATCTGGGGAAAATCCCGAACACTCCCAAGGTGGATTTTTGTTATGATGTCATGAGTAAACATAGGATTTTTTCCTAACAGTGCCATAAAATCATAAATTGTAATCAGTTAGGCTATATATCAGGGCTGCAGTTCTTCACATTTACGATCTGTTAAATGGTTATAAAGTCAAAATTGATAGCTGCTGTTGCCTGGAAAAAGATTCAAGTTGTGTAAAGTTATGGGTGAGAGCCAGTTTTGTTTGAATGGTTCTTTTTTTCTTTGCTGGACCGGACTCATGAGCAAAATTGGATGAGGAATTTTGCGCCGAGCTGACAGTGTAGGCAGAAATAAGTTTTCAGAGCAATATCACTTCACTCATTAAATTGTTTTATTTATTTATTAAGATTTATTTTTGGCCTTTTATTATGATAGGACAGATCAGACATGACAGGAAGCGAAGTGGGGGACAGAGAGAGGGGACGGGATCGGGAAAGGTCCTCAAGTCAGGATTCGAACACGGGACGCCCGAAGCCCAATGATGCTGTATGTCGACACGCTGCCCACAAGGCTAAATCATTTTATTAATTACAAGATAAAAGTTACAATGCAAAGATGAAACTATGTATCTGAATTCAGTTTATTATTCATGATACCAAAAATGGAATTAGAGCCCAGTACTTTAAAGGAACACTCCACTTTTTTTGAAAATAGGTTCATTTTCCAACTCCCCTAGAGTTATACAAATGTGTTTTACCGTTTTTGAATCCATTCAGCTGATCGCCGGGTCTGTCGGTAGCACTTTTAGCATAGCGTAGCATAAATCATTGAATCCGATTAGACCATTAGCATCTCACTATAAAATGACTAAAGAGTTTCGATATGTTTCCAATTTAAAACTTGATTCTTCTGTAATTGCATCGTGTACTAAGACTGGCGGAAAATGAAAAGTTGCGATTTTATAGGTCGATATGGCTAGGAACTATACTCTCATTCCGGCGTAACAATCAAGGAACCTTGCTGCTGTACCATGGGTGCAGCAGACGCAATGATATTACGCAGCCGTCAACTCTGCTGGCTGCAACTCTGCATCTACACAAACTTAGTGCCGGTCACTTTCAGGCGCTGCATAATATCATCGCATCTGCTGCACCCATGGTACAGCAGGAAAATTCCTTGATTATTACGCCGGAATGAGAGTATAGTTCCTAGCCATATTGGCCTATAAAATCGCAACTTTTCATTTTCCGCCAGTCTTAGTACACAATGCAACTACAGAAAAGTCAAGTTTTAAATAGGAAAAATATCGAAACTCTTTAGTCATTTAATAGTGAGATGCTAATGGTCTAATCGGATTCAATGATTTATGCTACGCTATGCTAAAAGTGCTACTGCCATACACAGCGATCGGCTGAATGGATTAAAAAATGGTAAAACACATCTGTATAACTCTAGGGGAGTTGGAAAATGAACCTATTTCAAAAAAAAGTGGAGTGTTCCTTTAATTATTTGTTTAGTTTTACTGTGTTTATATTAGTGTTTCTGTGAGATCTTTCCAATGATACAATACAAAATCTGTATTGTCAGATCTGTATATAATCAGTAAAGTAAAACATATTGCTTATTGTATCAGCCACAACAAGCTGTTGATTTTTTTGTTACTGATATCAGCCCAGAAGTTCCACATCAGTGCATACTGAAAATCTTAATTTTTTTTAACTCAGTTTTCTGTGTTTAGATTAATGTGTCTATTTGTTCAAATTTAATAACTGAGAAATTCTTGAGCACAAAATCAGCATATAAGAATGATTTCTTAAGAATCACGTGGCACTGAAGTCTGGAGTAATGGCTGCTGGATCTTCAGCTTTGCAAACCCAGGAGTATTTTGCATTTTAAAATATATTAAAAAGTGCCAAAGTAATCAATCAACAGACATGACATTAAAATGATTACTATCACTGAGGAGGATAAATACATGCCTGCAGCCAGTGGATCCTTTCCCAGCATCTAACCTATATAACATGCCAGACCTCCTTGTTCTTTTCAAATATAGGTCATTCCAGATTGTTTTCTATGTCTTGAACTTGTGGAGTTTTTCCAAGCATGCATCTTTGTGTTTAGGAGCATTAAAAAGTTAGTATGTATGTCTGTTTTGGCTTTGTGACAAAAGCTAGCCCTTAAGAGCTCAGATGATTAATGACTGTACAGCAATATAAAGAAACGATAAGAGCGGTGAACCGTATTTTGCCAAAGAGGCTAAATAGCATCATGAACCTGACAGATTCAGACCTGTAACTCAGTCAAAAAAAATAAATACTACTGTTTACTAGTACATACTATATCGGTAAAAATGAAGGAGGGATGCGGTTATTGATATAATGGTGTGTCTGTGTAAAGGCAGCTAGTTATTGATTTTCTGTTTGGATATTTACCCTCATCTGTCAGAAAGCTTTGCATGGGTAAAGCTGTACAGACACAAACAGAGTCAGAGAGGCAAAGTAAACAATCTGTTGGTGGTCAGTAGGAATCTGGGTGAAAGTGGGAGCGTTTCCGAATGTGTCAAAGGCCCTCGCATTTACACACGTCCAGAATGTCAAATGTTTATAGGGACAGGACAAGTGTGTCTGTGAGAACAAAGTATGATGGCTATCACCCAGCTGTATGTGCTGTTACATCACACAGTTTTTCACTGCCTCCCCCTTTGTTTACACACACACTGCCTCACGTGTCTCTTGTCTACTAAAGGCATGTCCTGACATGCCCCTACTGGGGGGAGCAACATCCTAAAGAATGTTAAGTGAAAACTCCCTCTCACACACAAAAAAGACCTACACACAAACACACTCACACACACATTTGTTTTTAGACCAAGGTGGGGATGTTCCACTAGACTAACCCTAAAATTGTGACATAATGGATTATTGAGTAATGTCATGAGCTATGTTTTGAAGGGTGTTGCTACTTTCAAAGAAACTTTTTTTTTCTTATGCAGGGCACTTATTTTTGACTTTTGTTGTTTTTACACTGATATTTTGTACTGCATCCTAACTTTAGCCCTAAACTCCACAGAAACCCTTTGCATTTTTACATTTTAAGGCAAGACGATAGACTTAGCATAGATATCACCATATTTCTCCAGCATAAATGTAAACATGGTATAAAACAGGTTCAAAATTGTTTTGTTTTGTTGAGATATTAGAGTTAAAGGTTTTAAAGGAGATTTTGGATATCTCTTTTTTATTGCTCCACAAATCTGAAAATATTGACAAGAGCCAGAAAAAAATCACCATGTTTTTATATATATCTCAGGTGAATGTTAACAAACCCTTCAGTAAAATCCTTTAGAATAGTGAAAATTTGTGGCAAAGTGTGTTAAAATTTGTGGAAACAATTAACTTTGCATGAAAAACAATTAACTTTTAGAAAACAGCCTTTAAATATATCTGTTGTAATTGAAATATAGACACAAATAGATAAAGTGTAATAAAACAAACACTTAACGTGTGTTTTGGATATTTTCTTTTTAGTAGTCTGATAGAAAACAAGAAGCAAAATTGGCCAAAATTTACCATTGCCTGAATAAACAATGGTTTTGCCTGTAGTGTCTTTATTAATCATTAACCCCTCGGTTTCACAGACAAGACTTAAGCCTAGTCCCAGGCTAAAATCTAAGTCTGAGCTGTTTCAAATGAAAGAAACTTGCACTGACTGATCTTAAAATATATCAGTGCTTTTGTTTTGTCTCTGTAATGTTTTTTTCTAAGGCATGCTTATAAAAATGACTTAAATGTTCTAACTTTACTATGGCCTAATCCTGGCTAAGTCTAAGCCCCGTCTGTGAAACTCTAGCCAGGCCTTAGTGTTTTTATTAAACAAAATGTCCTTAATGCAGTTGAATTCATGTTTTCCCTGCTGAAAAAAAAAAAAAAAATACAAATGGATGTAACTGGTCTTAGCTGGTCTCCCAGCCTGGTCAGGCTGGTTTTAGCTGGTTGTTCCAGCTGGTCTCCCAGCCTGTCCAGCTAAGACCAGCCTGGAAGTGGCCAAAACCCCTCTAAAACCAGCCTGCTGACCAGCTAAGACCAGCCTGGATGACCAGCTAAATCCAGCCAGCCAGCTTAGGCTGGTTTTAGCTGTTTTTTTCAGCAGGGTTACTATCCCCTTTGTCATTCAATATCCCTCAATTTTGTCATATCCCTTTTGACATTTGTCTCTGGCGTTGTTTTATTAGACATTTTATTAGATATTTTGTTTTTTAACACACTGAAATTGAAACTTTAAAGTGTCAAAATCTTTTTGGGGTGACTGTACACCCTTTTGAATTTAAGTTTTGGCAAGAAAACGTATTCATTTTCTCAATTTTAGGGCTTCATATTGAGTAATTTTCCAGTCAGAAATAAATATCTGATATATTAAATATATAAAGAACATGCTCATAAGGGACCAAGTCAAAGCTGTGCTGACTCTCAGTAGATTAGTTAACACTAATTTCCCACAGACAGACAGTGTGGGTATTGCTTAATGGCTCCTGCAGGACCAATGTTCTCAAACTCTCTCCACTAGAATATTACATGCACTGCCCAATGCACAATTTAATGCGTTAATGAGTTTATTCATTGGTCTGTTGGGTACATAAGCAGTTGTTGTGGAAACGGTCCAGAAATCAAGCCAAGCCACATATCAAATCACAGTCATACTGACAACAATATTCGCTTATACGTGCATCGGCAGACAGGGCGATTATTTTCCTTCGAAACTGAGCTGACACAGCATAAATGGTTTACTGCACTAATGGGCATGTGGTCTGCTAGCATTTGCTCTAGCATTTAGTGTTGTGATCAATAAAACACTCGCTGATGTTTCTTTGTTTCTTTTATTTCTCTCTCTAGGTTATCCATGACCTCAGATTTACAGCATTACAGTTTCAGGATGCCGAATATAGGGTTCCAGAACCTTCCCCTCAATATCTACATTGTTGTCTTCGGGACGGCCATTTTCGTCTTCATCCTCAGCCTACTCTTCTGCTGCTACCTGATAAGGTAAGACCACCTGGCTCTTCTATGTGTGCGGCAGGAGAATGTGTTTGAACAAGCCTCAAAATGCCATATATTTGCTTATTTATTCTCTCCAGCTAGTTACAGAGTTTGAAAGTCTATTTTAATCACTAAACATACAGGCTGCAAAACAGAATTGTTGTAATTAAAGGCAAAGCATAATTTGCATCATGAAAAAGGAAAACCAATCAGTAGGTTGGTGTAGTTGGAATGTGTGGTGTAGAGCAGTGGTTCCCAACCAGGTTCCTGGTGGCCCCCCAACACTGCAGTTTTTCCATGTCTCTTTAATCAAACACACCTGATTCAGATCATCTGCTCATTAGTAGAGACTCCAAGACCTGAAATAGGCGTGCATAGAAGCAAAATGTGCAGTGTTGGAGGGCCTCACTGAACGTGGTTGGGAACCACTGGTGTAGAGCAGTAGTTTTCAAACCTGTCCTGGAGGCACCCCTGTCCTGCACATTTTGTATGTCTCCCTCACCAGACACACCTGATTCAACTCATCAGCTTGGTAGTAGAGACTGCAAGACCTGAATTGGGTGTGTCTGATAAGGGAGACATACAAAATGTGCAGGGCAGGGGTACCTCCTGGACAGGTTTGAAAACCATTGGTGTAGAGTATTGCCAACAGGTCCAACATACATAATTAAAGTCACAGTTACACCACAAATGTTCATCTAGACCAGTGGTTCCCAACCACGTTCCTGGAGGCCCTCCAACACTGCACATTTTGCATCTTTCCTTTATCTGACACACCCATTTCAGGTCTTGGAGTCTCTACTAATGAGCTGATGATCTGAATCAGGTGTTTCATTAAGGAGACATATAAAACATGCAGTGTTGTGTGGCTTTCAGGAATGAGGTTGGGAACCACTAATCTAGACAACTGTTTATTGCACTATGCTCAAAGGTAAAACAGAAAATGGAAGGGAGTTTAAAAGACTTCTGTGAGAGGATAGAGGAAACCTGACAGATGGTGATGGAACGGAGAAGTTCTCTTTTATCTTCACACAGAGTTCATAGCATGTGAGGCAGCTTTTATCATGCTTACTTTGAAGACTGAACCAACTCTGAATTTCAGAGCCATACCTTAATTATTAGTGGCTGTCCAATAAAGAAGTAGAGGTAAATCAGCATTTTTTATGCTTTAGCTAAGTACAAAGAGGTTAACACAGTTTGTTTATTGCTACACATTTAAACACATTTTAAAAAGAACTCCCACGGGAGCCTGTGGCAAATATGGCAAATTTGTTGGCATGCCTGAACAGCTCTATTGCACTGCAAGCATAGTGTGTTCAGCTTGTGAATGAAGTCCTAAGCTTCTAAAATTCCTAAATATGTGATGATTAGGACAACAAGGCAATTGTATGGCATTTTGACGGAAAATCATTTGTCCCTGAAATGGTTTTGTTACTTTTAATAGTTCTTGTGTGTGTGTTCAATGCACTAACAAAGCTTTTCATGAAGAGTGAGAAGGTCAAACAGCACAGTTTGGAGAAGTTAGGAAATTACTGACTTGATAATCTGAAGTGAAAGTAAAAACACCATTACAAGCTCGCCCCTGCTTGGATTTGGCTTGTAGTTTCCATGTAGATGGATATAAAGCTTCTTATTTTCACAAGAACTGAACTCAAAGCAGCTTAGCTGCACAATCACATATTAATGCATTTTCAATCTTGAGGAAACTACATTGTGTCACTAACTTCCCTTATGGATTGAGTGAACTCTACAGCAGCTGTTTCATAACTTCAAGGACATTGTTTTTTTTTTTTTTGTTTTTTGTTTTTTTAACTTCTCAAGTGAGAATTAACCTGGCAGTGACAAAAACAACCAAACACTGATGTTTTACAGCAAAGAGCGAACATAGAAATGAAAATTATGTGGCTCTTCGTGAAGCTTAAGAAACTCTTTTTCCTTCAGCTACTGAGCTGCTGTCATCTAGTCAGATTTAAGCACTGTTGCCATGTGGTCATTCCTGGCAGCAGAGATACTGAAGCTTTAATGTGCAATTGTGTAGCATCTCTTACATAAGACAGTGAGAACCAGCGGCTCTCATCCAAATTCACCCTAACCAGTGGGGAAGATGGTAAGTTCTTTCCCATTTATGATATACTAGTTCTGTTTTATTAGACTTTGCCTCCCCCTTACTGTATTTTCAAATGTTTACCTGTATTTTATAGTCATACATTAGTCATACCAGTAAAAAACACTGGATTCTTGAATGAAAAACTGTCAGATTACCAAGTCATTCATAAAACAAGTTTGTATTTAGCCTAGATTCCACGCTTTTAAAGATGCAGGCTCCCTTGCATGTAATTAGTTCACAAATATTCATGACTTCCTCATTGAATTAACCAACAAACATTTGTCATGCCTCCATGCACAAACACTATGTAGCCCCAACCCCAGGACACTTTAGGCGCACTTAAAAACGCATTAACGTCATTGCATTAATTAACAAAATGTCAAAATAACCAGTATTTATTTTAGCTGACTGCACAAGCACACTTTTGACATACAATATTTCACAAAATATGTTAGGGGGGGCCACTGCACATCTGAAAACCAACACTGAAATATTTATACTGTACATGGAAATGACTACAATCGCAAATTCAGCAAGTACCAAAATAGTAAGCTACCGTTTTACCTAGTTGCATTTTCCACGACATTTTTAGCTTGCTATTTTTCACCTCCACGTATACCTTCTGCATCGCTGAAACAATAGGAAAGAGCACAGAGTGCTTATTCACAGCTTTTTACATCATTTAGCAGCTGCTTTTGACAGGGTGGAGACGTCCCTATTGAGAAGACCAGCATATATTGTGTTCTCAATGCCGGTGACCAGCATGGGATGTCGGTGTGCTAGTGTACCCACCAGGGTTTTTACTGAAATAGTTAATGGAAAAATGAAAATTCTGTCATTTATTTACCCTCATGTCATTCCAAAGCTGTATGGCTTTCTTCCGTAGAACATGAAAGTGTATTTTTAAAGAATATCATGGCTGCTCTTTTCAATACAATTAATGTGAAGAGATTAACCAAAGTCCAACAAGCAGCTTTTAAATAATAACATATATAGGAGGTGCACAGTGTCATTCACACAAACACTAAACACCATCATGGTAACATACAGGAAACTGAAAAAATGCAATAAATGTAATTTAACAACATTACAGGTAACATACAGCCCTAAAACTGAGGGCCCTAAAAACTAAGAAAAAATATAGTTATTTCAACAACAAAACATCAAATTTGAAATGTAACACAGGGAATTCTGGGAATGTCAATTTATGGCTATTCACTATATACTTTTCACTTGCAAAAACGGTTTACTACCGTAACATTTCATATAATGTCCAATGCAGTTTTTCATCCTATATAGTAGGCAAATTTACCGTTAACCAATTTACAGGTTTTTACTGTAGCATTTTTTTCTTATTTTCTAACTTAAGAAAAAATTTAAGAATATTTTGCCTTCCCAAAAATTTTTCTTAAGAATATTTAATTTTTTTTTTCTTAAGATTGTTCTTAAGACAAAACTTAAGAAGAATTCAAATTCTTGAAAATGATCTTCTTAAAAATCATTGTAAATAACTTCTTAAAGTTAGGATATCCCAGACTTGTCTTAAATCCCAGAGAGTAAGAATTATTTAATGATTATGATTCGGATGATGGAGCAGAAACAGCACAAAAATGAATGAAACGGATTGCTGCAGCTTTAGACAGGGAGGCTCTTTAAAAATAATTGTTCTAAAACACGGCGTATTAAAAACGTGATGTCGAGCAGCAGTCAAGCCTGTCACAACGGAAATAGTGTGTGCGCTTATTATGATTATTAGGGTAGGCTAATCTGCAAGAAGCGCAAAAAGACGATCCTTGAAGTGAGAGTTTATAGGTGCATCTTGCCGTCTTCAGCCATGTATTCACTAAGATAAAGATTGTAATTTTCTTCTTAAGAAAAAAATTAAGATGTTCATAAGAACATATTTGAGAACTTAAGAATTTTTCAAGAATTGCACTTAAGAACATATAATATAATGGACTGATATGGTGGCCTGATTTTAAACTTCCAAAAGGCAGTTTAAATGCGGCTTCAAGCGATCCCAAATGCGGTTGTAAATGATCCCAGCCAAGAAATAAGGGTCTTACCTAGCGAAACGATCGTTTATTTTAATAAAAAAAAATACAATTTCTATACATTTTAATGCCAAACGCTCGACTTGACTTACTCTGCCTGGACTGTTTTTGTTCCGGTTCATGACAGTTAGGATATGTCGAAAAACTCCCATTTCACGTTCTCCCTCAACTTCGAAATCGTCCTATATCCCTGTTTTACATTTTTGGTTAAGGGTGTTTGATCTGCATGTTCACTTTGCAAAGACTGTGCCGGTACTTCTGCAGCGGTGTAGGATGATTTTGAAATGATTTTTGAAGTTGAGGGAGAAAATACGACTGGAGTTTTTCGACATACCCTAACTATCTTGAACCATAATACACAGAGTTCAAGACGAGAGACAAGACAAGCGTTTGAGATTAAAAAGTATTTAAATTGCATTTTTAAAATGAAAATAACCAATCGTTTCACTAGATAAAACCCCTCTTCCTTGGCTGGGATCGTTTACAACCGCATTTGGGATCGTTTGAAGCCGCATTTAAACTGCATTTTGGAAGTTCAAACTCGGGGCACCATATCAGTCCATTATATGGAGAAAAATGCAGAAATGTTTTCCTCAAAAACCATAATTTCTTTACCACTGAAGAAAGAAAGACATGAACATCATGGATGACAAGGGGGTGAGTACATTATATGTGAATCTTTGTTTTGGAAGTGGACTTCTCCTTTAAGAAGATGTTCGTGAATCCTGCCACTGGTCTCTTGACCTGTTTAGTTAAACTGCCATTTCATCAGGAAAATCACAGAGTGAATAAAGGACCATCAGACTGTAGTCGTGCGACATTCACAGTGTGAAAGACGAGGGAGTCGTGAGCTCAAGTGGACCTGTGAAGGACGTCGTGATTCAGAGCAAACACACGCAGCCGCACGTAGCATCCATGCACCAGCTTTGACACACAAATGCGAAATGCTCCTGTGACTGGCGAACACACACTTGGAGAAAAAACAGGCGGGTGGGGGAGTGTTTGTCTGGCACGGCCGTCCTCATGGGAGGAAAATCGAAATTCACACACACGTCTGAGATTGAGCACTCGCTGTGACATGTTAATAGCTGTACCAGTTATTTTACAATGCAGGGAAGCGGTCATAAGGTGGCTTTCTACGTGATGAACTGTAACACTACCCTAACGGTGCGTGAGCAATCATGACTGCCTGTAGTTTGTCAAACGACAGTTTATCTTGACCTAGCTGACCTCAGGAACTAGACCAAAACATGCTGTACAATTTTGGCCATGATTCTGAAATATGAATATCTTGTTATTTAGCTTTCCCTACACATTAATCTTGCATTTTTGCTTTGAAGAATGAATGGTCCGTGACTGGTTTCACCCAGACACGACAGGCTTCAGGTGCTATTCACACAAAGCACATTTTTGCATTCCACTGCACTGCATTTCCATTATTTTCCTTTATAAATATGCGGTAGACGGATGTGTTACATCCGCATCTTTCACATGACATTTTAAACACAAAAACATCAAAAAACATCAACATGAGTGCCAGGGCTTTTTTGGGTTTGATTGTTTATGCATGCCAATGAGTTTAAACATAAAAAATGTCCTAAAACACCCCAAAGGGAGTATCTGCACCTTTACCTGCTGGTGTCTTTCAGAATGTCAGTTTCTCTCCTAGACTGTGGTGCCTGTTTTACAGGTCCCTCTCACTCTGCTGCGAGAGGTTAAGCTTACTTGTAATGGAGGTAAAAAATTTTACAATACATGTCTGCATTTTTCTCATATCTCTCCAACTCTTTCTTCACTTGCTGTGTCTTTTCTGAATGTATTGTGTATATTGAAATACGAAGTGCTTTCTTGGTAATAAAATGTGCTGTTTTGTGCCACATGAAATTTAAAGGACTAATTTAAAACCTTCTGGCAAAAAAATCTTGAATGAAATTAAAATAATTAACAGTAATATAAAAAAAGACAACAACAAAAAAACAAATCCTGTCTAAACTGACTCGGGTAATTTGCATTTTATAAATCTATGTGTATATATCTATATATATAAATCTATGTGTGTGTGTGTGTGTGTGTGTGTGCTGTCAGTTGATAAAAAAAAAAAAATTAAAAAAACTAATTAATCGCACATTTTTTTCTGAAATTATTTGTGATTAATTCACGAATAATCCCACTTAGCATGAAAGTTTTTAAATATACTTTTATATTGCAGTGATCTTCAAATTAATGGGGAAACAACATAAAGACAGTACATTTGTAACATTTATTATACAAAATAACAGTATATATATTGTGTGTGTGCTGTCAGTTGATTAAAAAAATGACTAATTAATCACTTATTTTTTTCTGAAATAATTGCGATTAATCGCCAATAATCCCGCTCAGCATTAAAGTTTTTAAATATACTTTTATATTGCAGTGATCTTCAAATTAATGGGGAAACAACATAAAGACAGTATATTTTTAACATTTATTATACAAAATAACAGTATGTATATTCTGTATTATCTTTAATCAACTCTGTTAATTTCTGCTAAGGAGGTGATTGCAAGATACTGCAGTATTGTTTGTTGTGTTCATTTCCTCAAGAAGTAATATTGGTTGAAAGTATTTTGCCTTATCTTTTAGAGCATCTAAATGAAAAGGGACTCAGCAAAGCAAACATTCAAAAAAGGGCCAAGATAATGCTCTACAGGCATTAACAGTTCAGTGTTCACAAATTAGAGGCTAAACATAGTGTGTGAGGCGTTTGCTGGTTTGCTTTAAATAGCCTTTTTCTTACACTAGAGACTCTTCCATCATGCCTGATGCATTCCAGTTATTTTCCATCAGGGTTCCTCTCTCACTTTCTCTCTCTCTGTCTGTGACACACACATTTGTTCAAGATCAAAATAGTGTTAAATGTAGACTGTCCATTGCTTGGCTGCCTCCATTTCTTGAGTTCATGCCAAGAGTATCTGTATATAGTTCTTTTAAAGGGTCTGGCTCCAGTCTTGACAGTCACACTCCGTAAAGCATCGCAGCGCTGTGTGTAGGTAGCGCCTGGGCAGTCTGATTCAGACAGGCTATTAAAGTGTGGTCAAGCTTGATGAGACAATACAAGACCCAAACTACTCTAGAAAGACTCTGAAGAGAGTTTTAAAATACTGAGGCAGCTTACAGCACTGGTAGAACTGGATGCAGCCAATGTCAAGAGGAAGTGGATGTCAGTGTGTTTTAATTATGTGATTAAGCTCAAATGTGGTGGGTATAATTTATACTGTATATAATCAGGATGACTGGAGTAATGCCTTATGGGTAGTGAAGACTACAATTTGTCAAACTGTGGTTGAAAAATAAGATCCAGGCTTGTGTTGACCATATACAACTGGAATATATAAACAGAGGCCCAGAGTTTTTCACACCCATTTTTCAAACCACTGCCATTTAAAAATGACTGTATTTTAGTATCATGGTTCAAATTTATGATATATATAGTTTGGTATTATCAGTGTCTCTCCAGCACAGGTTTATGAAAATTTTATGTCACTCTCTGAACTAAAACAAAGATTTATTTTTTTCTAGGTTACGGCACCAGGCACACAAAGAGCTCTATGCATACAAGCAGGTAAGCTGCTGACCTATCTTCAAAGTGTCTACTGTATATAAATATACATTATTTACTGTATGATTTAATTTGGGTGTGAATGGGATGTGAATCTCATGGAATTGTTTCCTAATTGCAATTGAGACTTACTGTAAATCATTTTAAAAACGTATTATTATTTTTTGTTTACAGGTTATTCAAAAGGAAAAGGTCAAAGAATTAAATTTGCATGAGGTGAGTTTTTCTTTTTATCCAGCTGTGCAGATTTTTATTTATTTATTTTTTTGTGACTAATCATGTTAATCATTTTCTGGGATGATTACATAATGTATATTGGATACAAATTGCTTTCTTGATAATAAAGTGTGCTGTGTTGTGCCACATGAAATTTAAAGGACTAATTTAAAATCTTATGGCAAAAAATCTTTAATGAAATTAAAATAATTAACAGTAATATAAAAAAGACAACAACAAAAAAACAAATCCTGTCTAAATATATATATATATATATATACACAAATCTGTGTGTGTGTGTGTGTGTGTGTGTGTGTGTGCTGTCAATTGATAAAAAAAAAGTAACTATTTAATTGCTCATTTTTTCTGAAATTATCTGTGATTCATCGCAAATAACAGTATATATATATATATTGTGTGTGTCAATTTATTTTTAAAAATTACTAATTAATCACACATTTTTTGCAAATAATCCCACTTAGCATTAAAGTTTTTAAATATACTTTTATATTGCAATGATCTTCAGATTAATGGGGAAACAACATAAAGACAGTACATTTTTAATTGTCTGTGTGCTCTCAATTGATTAAAAATGTACTAATTATTAATAAATGTTAATAATGACATTTATTATAGAAAATAACTATATATATATTGTGTGTGTGTGTGTGTGTGTGCTCTCAACTGATTAAAAAAAATTAACCGATTAATCACACATTTTTCTGCAATTAATTGTGATTAATTGCGAATAATCCCACTTATCATTAAAGTTTATCATGAAACATTTTTTACTTTTTAGAAATACTAATTTATTTTAAGAACTGTTTTAAGAATTTAAGAAATGTATTATTACAATGTTATAATGAACTGATTTAAAAAGAAATGATTCAAATAATTTCAAATGTATTGAAATTCTGGTATTTTGTGTATTTTTGTAGTAAAATGTTTAGATAAACACTATTTGTTGTTATACCAAGTTGTTTTTTGAGTATGTGTTTTTGTACTTTGTGTAATATACAACAGTCACCCTAACGGACATTATATTTGTAAACACAGTAACTGTTGGCCATGATATTAATGAATATCAGTTACATTGTACCTCTCAGTGGTTACAGTATATAGACTGTTAAACCTGGACCTTTTACAGGATATGTACTGTACTATCCATGTTTAATAATAGCATGAGCCTATGATGTGTTTAACCTTCACTGAGATGGTTTGTACATGACCGTGTTAATAGGCTAGTGTCCTGACTTCATATGTGAGTGTTAATGAAATGTTAGTGACAGTATTGAGGTGTGAGAACACCAGTGCTCTTGTTGAATGCTCAAACTCTCCTGGAATTTCTCAAAGCCCGGCACTCCCTTTCTGTATCTCATCAGAGTTCATTGCTGAGGAATAGTTTCTGTTTTAAGGTTGATGTATTTTCAGAATCCTGGCTAAAGTTGGATATTCCTCTACAAAGAGCAGGCAGCTGTTTTAACCAAACATCAATATGTGTCTGCTGGCTGCGGATGTGCATGAATACAATGTAATCTTTAAACAAAAGAATGACGGCAGTGTGTTGTTTAGAACAGAGTTATATTTTGTTGGAAAACTCAGCCTTGTGTGTCGCATCTGGCTTTTTTCATTTGTATTTGATAGAACAGCACAGCAAATGCAAGATGCATGACACAAGTTTGTTCAATAGCAACATAACAGAAACAGTAAATAACATGTTATCTTAGAAAGGAACACAAAGTTCTCCAAACCGCCATATTTTTGTCTAGTACTAGAAGTGCTAGAGGTGTCATCAATATTAAAAGCACTGTCAGTGGTTTTATATTAGTCATATCTTTTGAAACTGTGCCTGAAAACTGTCAGCACTACCTCGAAGTGTCAAGCAAATGTCAGCCGCTCTTGTAAACTCAGTTTTTATGGTATTCTACATGTTTTGTTGGACTTTCTGCCCCAGCAGTCATGACTCTTATTTGTCAGACCCAAGGTTTTTATTTGGTATTGATTTTTTTTTTTTTTTTTTTCACAAATAGCTTTGAGGAAACACTTTAATCCATGAGCTTGATACTGGCTTTCTTTCAAAAGATGTTTTATAGTATTAACACCATTTGCAGTGTTCCTATCTTTTTGTTAGGTAACAATATCTATTAACCAGGCTAATTTGATTATGCTTTAAGCAACCAATAAGGGTTTAGTAACTTCAGCTGTTATTAACTCTATTTAAATACATTCCACCATAGAATTCTCTGCAAAATTACTGCAGAAAATATGCAGTGGTCATACATTATATGTAATGTTTTTTTTATTATTATTTATTTATAAAGTAAAATACAGCATATTGGAACATTGTTTAGAAAGATACAAATTAATTTTTCTGTGACGCTTTACAATAAGGTTCATTAGTTAACATTAGTTAACTAATAAATAATTTATATATTTATATATGATGTTTATATTGTCTATATATTTATAAATATATAATAATAACTAAACAAAAACGAATAGTGGTGAAGTGAAAACTAAACTAAATTGAAAGAACAACCTGGACAATTCAGTAGGGCTGCAAAACGATTAGTTGCGATTAATCGAGTCAAAATAAAACTTGAGGTTTACATAATATATGTGTGTGTACTGTGTATATTTATTATGTATATATAAATACACACACATACATGTTAATATTAAGGAAAAATATGTTACATTTATATGCAAAATATATAATTATTTATTTTGAATCGATTAATCGCAACTAATCGTTTTGTAGCCCTAGTAATCTAGTAATCAGCATTTAAAAATATACCCGTCTTTTTTTTTTTTTTAACTTCAGATTAAAAAAATAAAAAATAATTGGTAAAAACTACAATAAGGTGTCATTTTTTTATCATGAATGTATTAATTAACATGAACAAACAATTAGCAATACATTTATTACACCATTTATTAATCTTTGTTAATGTTAGTTAGTAAAAATACAGTCGTTCATTGTTTGTTCATGTTAGTTCACAGTGCATTAACTAATGTTAACAAACACAACTTGTGATTTTAATAATGCATTAGTTAATGCTGAAATTAACATGAATTTGTCTATAAATTTTGCAATGGGTTTGCAGTTAAAAAAAAAAACAAAAAAAAACATGAAATTTTGGGATCCTTTAAGCTAGAGCTACTTATTGAAAAAACATATTCCCACAAACAGGTTTCTAGAGGGCGTTTGTGAAACAAACAAACAAACAAACAAACAAAAAAATAGGTCAGTAGTCCCGTCGCCTTTACTGATAAGTTTGGTTTGCACTTGCATGTGTGCTCAGACAAGAAGGAAGGTCTTACATAAAGTGGTGGGGCAGAGCTACAAGCTTATTGGACGCTCAATCCTATGCACACAATCCAAAGGGGGGAAAAACAATGTTATGATTGTATACCACAGGCATGATAGCTTTCCACCAGCATAGTGAGAGGTTACAAACGTTTAGCACAGCCATCCAGAGTTACTGTTTCCTCGAAGTACATAGATTTGCTTCTGAAAAACAAACCGTGATATTACCACGTTTAAAGAAATAGTTCACCAAAAATATAATTCTGTCATCATTTTCTCAGCCTTGTTCCAAATCTGAATGACCTCATGGCAAAGAAATCCTGTTTTCCACTACTGACTTGAAAGTGAGCAAACGATGACAGAATTTTCATCTCTTTAAAGCTATGAATTGTTCTCCATTAGATCCAGGAATTAAGGAGTGTCCGACCACAGCATGTAGCCATGTAGGCTTTTAAGTTCAAACCCCCATGAGTTGGAAAGGTGATCTGTCTTTAGCTAACTTCATGAGCAGAATTATAGCTTCCCACCACTCTATCACCCCTGTCCTTGATCTTACGTAAGGTACAACGCGAGGCGAGTGAATATAATCTCAGCTCTCGAAACATTAAGTACCCTTCCTAAAAGGTGATTATATGCACACAGACGCATTGTACGGTAGAGCTTGTGCACAGATGATTGATGTGCAAACACACTGGTGCAGAAATCTAGCATATGTGCCAGACGGTTGCCAAGATATGGATCCTCAGTTGGCAACCAGTGAGAACAGCATGGACATAAATATCACCGCATCAGTGAGTAAGATTTATTGTGCGTAATTCCACTGCAGTGAAACAGTCAGAAATAAAACCGCACGGTTTGTGTTTTATTATGCTTGTGCAGAGCTGCAGCTCTCTAGGTGAGAGATCAAACAGATGAGAGCGGCGGTGTGAAATGGACTGAGCAATACTTATTTCCGTTTGGTAAAAAAAGACCCTCGGGAGTCACGATTGAACTGCAGAGGTGGTCCTTTTAATTCAGAAGCCCAGCAGACATGTGAAAAAGAGGGTTGTTAATAAAACAGAAATGCATGATGATCCTCAATGGTATGCCATCACTGTTTAGACTTTGTACGCTTCACTATTTTGAAGGGATTTAGTGAATCAGTATTGTTTTAGTATCCCTGATGTACTGTTATAGTTTTTGTTAATATTTTGAATTATTTTATTTGTATATTTTCAGTTTTTATTTTTAGGTAAAGCTTGGTCATTTAGTTGTGTGCCTTAATTAATTAATTATTTAATCAATTAATTAATATAGCTTTTATTAATTTTTTATTAAGTTTTATTTAGTATCTTTGATTTACTATTACAGTTTTTGTTAATATTTTAAATTATATTTTATTTGTATATTTACTATTTTTATTTTTAGTTAAAGCTTGGTCATTTTGTTGTGTGGTTTTCTTTCTTTCTTTCTTTCTTTCTTTCTTTCTTTCTTTCTTTCTTTTTATTTTAATTTTTACATGCAAATAAAAGTATTTGATATAATAATAAAGTTTTTTGTTAATATTTTGAATCATATTTTATGTGTATATTTTCTTTTTTTGGTCACACTTTATTTTAAGGTCCAACTCTCGCTATTAACAAACCATTAACTATTACTTCTGCCTCAATAAACTTCTAATTTGTAAGGTAGTTGTTAAGTTTAGGTATGTAGAATGTTAGTCAAGTTTTATAAGTACTAATAAACAGCCAATATGTTAATAATAGGCGTAGTAATAAGCAACTAGTTAATATTAAGAATTGGTCCCTATACTGAAGTGTTGCTCTTATTAATTTTTAGTTAAAGTTTGGTCATTTTGTCATGTGCTATTATTTATTTAGTTAGTTAGTAATTTATACATTCTTTTATTGTTTTAGTTAGTATTTTGATATACTATTATAGTTTTTGTTAATATTTGGAATTATATTTTATTGTTATATATTTTATTTTTATTTTGTATCTTTATACTATTATAGTTTTTGTCAATATTTTAAATGATATTTTATTTGTATATTTTCTGTTTTTATTTTTAGTTATTGTTTGGTAATTTTGTTTGCATTTAGTTATTTATTTAAATGTAAATACATTTAAATATATTTATTTATTAAGTTTCAGCTTTTTAGTTTTAGATTTTCATTTTGGTTATTTTAGTACCCTAAGGGAAACAAAAAAGATAAATGTTTCTTTGGCAACTAGCTGAAATATAATACATTTTTTAGATTTTATTTCAGGAAATTATTATTTCAAGGAATTTTTATTTAATTATTTATTTGTTTGTTTGTTTGTTTTTGTTAATGATGATAACCCTGATGAGAATTACACTGGTCTGGCTCGATTATTTATTATAACCGGACTGGCCTTGCTCAGAGTATAAAAAAAAAAAAACAATAGTGAAGTAAAGTCACTGTTTGTTTTGTGCAGAATTCATCTACATGTTTAGTGTTATGAAGAAATATACACACACATATGAGTGTATTCTGTCCCTTGTTGGCCCTGTTAATGCCATTCTTTCCTCACAAAACCCAACAGTGTATATTCAGCAGACAATCTCTTGCGAGACGTGTGCTTTCAGTCTCGTTCGTCTCAAACAGAGAACCATTGTGTCTTGATAAATCGCCATCCACCCCCTGCTCAGGGTCATTGACACCTAAAGCATTCGGACTGTATTCACAACTATATCTTGTTTTATGATACACACACAGAACAGTAAATAACTGTTGTGACAGGCACATTTGTCCCGAAACACTGTTGTTCTCTTACAGCTGGTACATTTGTGCATTTCCCTGCCCCCTTATTTGCTGTCAGCAAGGTTAATGAAATATTTACTTTGTACGCAGTTCTGGAGGATGTCCTGGATAACATGAGCTATGGAAAGTATCGGTTTTAACAATCATTTATATTCGGAATGTTCTAAAAATTGCCATAATTCTAGCAATATGTTAGGTTTTTGCTTTGTTTGCATCTGGTTTAATTTCTTCACTGTGGTACTCTGGCTTTTCCTCAGTTGACGTTCTCACTTTTTTTTATACATTCCTCTAAAATTTTAATGAGTACTTTATCAAAGGAACTAGCTGGTAGCCCTCTGCCTTATATGGAATAGCCAGTACCTGAGTATTTTACCAACCTCCGGATTACATCACCATTTAATTAAGTCCAAATGTTCACAAAATTCCACTCTCTGATGTGAGACAGATTGTTAATCAAAGCGTTTGGCTTGCCTCTAACAGCACCAAGTCTAGACATGTTAGGCATGTCCATCAGAAAATGCTGTATTTCCACTGACATCCATGAAAAGTTTCTATTTTTTATTTCTTTTTTTCATATCTGCACCCCCAACTGGTATACTTCACAAAGGAAACATCTTGAATGTGGGCTTAAGATGGAAAAGCCTTAAAAGAAATGTTCTCAGGCGTATCGATTTTACGTCTATCATAAAGTTGTAGGTTAACAGCAGAAGTCTTCTCATGAATACTGCATTACAACACATCTTTCAGTCTCAATGATCTTTGAAGGTGATATCGTCCATTTCTAGTAATAACTTGTTGAGACAAGAGTATTCAATGGAACAAGTTTCTTTTTTAAAGGCAAAAATGTTTATACTTAAACATTTTATCTGTGTTCATATTGTTTTCTTTTCCCAGATTTGTGCGGTGTGTTTGGAGGAATTTAAGCAGAAAGATGAGTTGGGAATCTGCCCGTGTAAACATGCATTTCACAGAAAGTGAGTACCTTGGCATATGTTGTTTTCTAAAAGAGGAACATTTTTGCACTGCTGGCAGCACCAAACAAAGTCTGTTTAAGTGACCCAGCTGGGCCAAAAATAACATTGGGGTTTGAGTTTGTCCACCGGTTTGATGAACAATGGCAGACATAGTGCTGGACGCTTAAAAAAATGTTTTTTTTTTTTTTTTTAGCAATTCTGATTCTGTTAGGGACATAGAGTATGTGTATTACACACCTAAAACCTTAAATTAAATGCAAATTTGCAGTGTTGCGTAATATCAAATGTGCTGGATAACTGTGATCTGCCATTGATTTAGTTGAAATGTGTCTGACTCACCCATCTTCTCCTTCGCCGCTTTGCGAAACATTTGCACTGGGCTGTATGTCAGAGTAAATGCCAAAGTAAATGTCAGAGCAATGCTTGGACACTTATCAGAGGGGTGGGGAACCCTCTGTTCTTTTCAAACATTTCAGCATTGTAGTTTGCTTCTATGGGAATCCAGTCAGTTTTCAGTTTAAATGGGTCAGTGAAGTAATATATTAAATGGTAAACTGGTAAAATGATAGTAGTTAATTATTTAATTAATACATTTTTATTTTTATATTTATTTGTATATATTTTTGTTATTTTCGAATCAATGCAGTATGGCTACAATATGACACAAGGGTGCTAGCTGATGAAAATTAGGCCCCAAATAAACCACATGAAAACATAATATAGTGTGACACTAAATCACTTGATACGTATCATTTACATGTCACGCTGTATGATATATGAGCTGCAGGACATCCCCATAAAATCCCCCCTAAAATTTCTCTCAGTTCTCTCGGTGATACTTTAGAGAAGATACAATGATACAGAAATTAAATGGATTAAATGGACAGAAAACCTTGAAGAAGATGAACAGTAAATACACAATATGTATGCATTGTTTTCCAGAAGTTTTTTTTTTTTTTTCATTTGTGAAAATAAAAAACATGATTAAAACTGTAAATAATAAGAAATTAATAAAATTCTAAAATAATTATAAAAATTATGAAATGGATGAAATGTTGTTGCTTGGATGCATATTGATTATAATGGACTGTTATTAAAATGCAGTGAAGTTTTTCTTAATCAGTATGATTCAATTCTAAAGTAAAAATATTATTAAAACTATAATAATATCACATGAGTAGCAGTGATTCGGCTGTAGACACGAGGCTAGAGGCTGAGCTCACATCTCCGAAAACATTGAAGCAAATTTTCAAATAGACTTTACCTCTATTAACAAACCGCATATTTTGAAGTCTAAACAAGCAGAACTTGTTCTTTAAATAATTTCACTATAAATTATAAATAAACACCTATAAATTACAAAGATACTCGCTGCGAGTAATAAAACAAGTGGACTGATACAAACCGTGAACCATCACTAGAATATCACACTCCTCTCAGCCAATCAGATTTAAGGAGCAGAAAGAGCAGTTGCATAAATATACAATGATAAAATAAATAATTTCACTATAAATTATAAATAAACGAAAACACTTTACACTTTACTTTAAGGTGTCATTTGTTAACATTAGTTAATGTATTAACTAACATGAACTAACAATGAACACTACATTTATTACACTATTTATTAATCTTTGTTAATGAAAATACAGTCGTTCATTGTTTGTTCATGTTAGTTCACAGTACATTAACTAATGTTAACAAACACAACTTGTGATTTTAATAATGCGTTAGTAAATACTGAAATTAGCATTAACTTACCTTAATAAATGCTGTAGAAGCATTGTTCATTCTTAGTTCATGTTAACTAATGTAGTTAAGTAATGTTAACTAATGAACCTTATTGTAAAGTGTGACCAAATAAACACTATAAATTGTAAAATTATAATGGATTTATAAGTGGAGTTAGGACTGTCAAACGATTAATCGCCATTAATCGCATACAAAATAAAAGTTTGAGTTTGCCTAATATATGTGTGTGTACTGTGTAATTATTATGTACATATAAATACAAACACATTCATGTATATATTTAAGAAATATTTACAAGCATGTGTATTTATCATTTTTATATAATTTATATATAGTCCGCCATTACAAAAAAATAATAATTTCATTATAAATGAACTAAACTAATGAACTAATAAATTATGAATAAATAATTTATATTATAAATGAATGCTGTAAATGATAAATTTATAGAGGATTTGGGCGTCCGCCATGACACTCGCTGTGAGTAATACCGCAAGCGGAGTGATACAAATCATGAAACGGCTGGAGTAATGATATCACTACAATTTCGCACTCCTCTCAGCCAATCAGATTTGAGGACCAGAAAGAACTGTTGTATAAATATAAATAAATCTAAAATAAATATAATTCCTAAAAAAAAAAAACACTTAAGGCTCCTACATCAAGTCTGTGTCAGTGGTTAAATGGGGACTTCTGTAACATAGATCTGTTTGTGTACCTGATGGGACCAACACGGCCTAAAATAGAACCGTGCTTACAGTGAATTATTCATCAGTGCAGAGATAGCAACATCTCACTCAGACTAACCCGAGATTCAGTCTCACATTCCACATGGGCTTCCTGCGATGAGAAGACACAGTCAGCCCTAAGACATCATTTGAGATCACTTGAAGCTTTCTATCTGTAGCATCTGTAGAATACTCTGTGATCTGGGAAATTTTGGGTAGATTATTATCTAGTTGGCCTTTCATCTTCAACATTCTCTTTGTAGGTGCCTTATTAAATGGCTGGAGGTGAGAAAGGTATGCCCGCTGTGCAACATGCCTGTCCTGCAGCTGGCGCAGCAGCAGAGCATGTCTGAATCTGTGCCCCCAACGCAGCAGCCTCTGCCCGGAGTGGAGAACCTGGTGTAGCCCCTCCAGTTTCTCCTAAAAATGTGACCACCACTACCTTCACACTCCCTCCTGTACAGGTACACGCTCCTATCCAAGGACAGAGCACAGGATTTGTGCCCGGAGCCACGGTGACCTGTGCCTTGGTGGCTTTACAGAGGATTTTTTTTTTTCCAAATTACAATAATAGATGATTTACTCAATCGATCTTATTTGGGTTAAGCTTTTTGTCCTGTGGGATAATGAAGAAGAATTGAGCTTACATGGCCAAGCCATGTGTATTAAAGTAACCGTTCCACACCAAAGCACTTTTTTGAGGACACCGGTGAGAGGCAAAAAAAAAAAAGGACTAAAAAAAATAACACATTAAAAACAAAAACTACTTTTTTAATAAAAGGTTTCTTTTTTTTAACAAGCACTTTACACAAAACTCAAACCTAGTTGCTTGTGATAGTAGCAGGATCTTGTTTTATATTTTATGATTTCAAACTTTTTTTAGAGCCACAGAGCAAACCATTGGTTTTATTTTCATTAGAGAGGGTTTCGTTTATACTGTATATTAAAGGGACAGCAGCTCTCAAGTGTGTATATGTTTGTTTGTATGAGTGTTTATGTTTTGACGGTCAGTAGAACGGCTGTATCGGTAGATACAGTTCGCAGTGACATTTAGCTGGTGGCCAAAACAAATGTGAATGCAGAGATTGTCTTATTAAGGTCAGGATGTGACCCGGCAGTATTTGATCTGTGTTCTGTGGACGTCTTTACATTTGGGGATGTGTTAAATACACACACACACACACAGGCCATATCTGATATGAATTTGAACCAAAAAAGCTGAAGTTGTCATGTTTTTAAACAAATTTAAACTGAAATGTCCCATTATATACCCCAGGTACCTTTATGCTCCAGGTACTGTTGAGGTGTATAATATTTTCTTAGTTATTACATATCTCCCATGAAGCTGTGGCTTTATGCAAAGCAGCAAACGTGTGTGTGTGTGTGTTGTGTCTGCGTGTGTTCATACTGGCTCTCATATTGTGCTGCATAGCGTTCTGAAAATATACTTGGCATAAAGCCCCAGATCTGTCTCTGACAAATATTAATAAATGAAATGCTGCTTTAGTGAGGCAAATCAAACTAGACATGCTACAGAAACAAACTCAGATTTGACCTGAAGTCACATTCACAGTCTAGTCTAGTATCATTCCAGCACCATTCAGTGAATCAGTCCAGGACAACACAGAATCCAATGACCGGCAGGTGGATTCAGTCAGCAGGATGGGCCGTTCTTTATTCTTTGTAACAGAATAGAAGCTCTGGCTCTTTCCTGTGCTATTATACAGCTATTTTGCAGGGTCATACCATCAACCTCCTATAGGGCTTGTCTGGGTCTCTGTGCCCTCCATGTTAAGCCAGCTTAGAAGGGAAATGTGGCCGCAAAACCAGAAATGATGCCTTCATTTTGTTGCCAAGTAGAATTACTAACACATTTCTTTTAAATCCAAACAAAACCAGAAGTAGTTTGTTTTAAAGTGCTGTCTGGTCATGGATTGAATGGTGTACTGCTCATTCATTGCTAAGCAAACTGCTCACCAAGTTCTGCAATGTATTTTGTGAATTAAGTTAAGCTTATTTAAAGAGATTTTATTTTTTAATTTTTCTATTTTCTTTTTCTGGTACTGTCTTAACAAAATGTAAAACACTGAGGGTTTCTTTTTGACTTGTAATTCATTATCATGGACAAATATCGTTGAGTCCTAAATTAGGATCTCTCGTTCATCTCTGTGGCGTTTGTAACACAGCAGGTCTTAAAAAGTCACTCTGATCACGAATGTATGCATATAGAGAGCTGTGGTTCAACTGTGTCAATATAATGTGAAAGTAGTTGATTGTGTCTAAAATCAAAAATTACATTACTGCACTTTTTCATATTCTTCCGTTTTGGTGGTATATTGCCGACTCTCCATTGAGGTAGAACTGAAATGGGGCAAAAAGAAAAAAAAAAGTTATTTATTGTGTGCTTAAGTTTAAAACCCATAACATTTCAGTAGTGCTTTCTAACAGCTCTAAGTTAGCGCTAATGCAGATTAGAAGAAAGGCTTTGTGGACATTGTTAAAACCTATTTCAAAATCCACATTCAGTTTGAAAACAGATCTAGAAAACAGGAGGTCTAATTAGCATTACAGGAGTGAGAGGTTACATTTTTTGTTTAATATATTCAAACTAATGCTTTCTACTGATCGAGTGCCATATCTGGTTGACCAGTTGTATTTTGAAAAGGCAAAATTTGGATTTCAGTTTCACTTTGCAATTCCTGTTTGTTCCTAACAGGCTTTTTAGACTTGATAAACACTATATTGTGGGGGGCAAAAAGTTGTTGGGAAGATAGTATTTCTGTAGTAAAGCAGCTGTTATTTTATAGAATGTGGTCAAGCGTCACTAAGGCACATAATGTAATTCAAACTTTTTTTAATACATGATTACTAAAACTGAACTGCCAATGTATTAACTATCGCAAAGTCATTGTGAACCACCATGACAATGCGATATGTTCTTTCAACTCCTCACACCGCTCTTTTGCCTCATTCTGAGATGACCTATTCTTGCTCTACCCCTCACTATTGTGACCTCACAAGTAAACATGAGCCCCACCCCCTTACCACAGTCTTGTTTTAACACTGCTAATGTTTGTGAATCTCACAAACATGTTTGTAAAAGTAAGAATTCTGCAGCAGAATATTTTCTGTACAGTATTTGTAAACTATATTTTTGTATATTTAATCATTTTGAAGAAGATAAAAAAAATGCAAAGATGCTTTTTTTTTTTTTTGCTAATTTTGTGTTATATTCATTAAAATATGTTGCATGTGACTGACTTGAATTGTAAATAAAGTTGCCAAGTTTTTGAAATAAACAATGTTTGTTGTCATTCTTAAAACTGACAAAAGATCAGCATTACAATAAATAGTAGATAGTAAAATGTACATACTTTTATTTATTTGTGATTAACGGGTTAGTTCACCCAAAAATTAAAATTCTGTAATTAATTACCCTCTTGTTGTTCCAAACACGTAAGACCTTAGTTCATCTTCAGAAAACTACGATATTTTTGATGAAATTCAAGAGCTTTCTGACCCTGCATGGACAGTAACGCAACTGACACTTTCAAAGACCAGAAAAGTAGTCCATGTGACATCAGTGATTCAACCGTAATGTTATGAAGTTACAAGCTCTTGGATTTTAACAAAATGATCTTAATTTGTGTTCCGAAGGCAGAAGAACAAAGGTCTAACAGGTTTGGACATTAGGGTGAGTTATTAATGACCGAATTTTAAATTTAGGGTGAGCTATTCTAATATTGCTTTGACACCAAATTAACTTGACTTTCCATGTAGGAAAATTCACTTTGAGGTGGAAAAAAAAAAAAAACCACACACACACACACATCGTCTGAAAGCTAAATAAATACGCTTTCCATTGATGTATGGGTTGTTAGTATAGGACAATATTTGGCTGAGATTTAACTATTTGAATATCTGGAATCTGATGGTGCAAAAAAAAAATAAATAAATAAATAAACAAATAAATAAATAAAAAAACAAAAAAAATCGAAATATTGAGAAAATCACCTTTAAAGTTGTCCAAATGAAGTTCTTAGCAATGCTCATTACTGATCAAAAATTACGTTTTAAATATTTACGGTGGGAAATTTACAAAATATCTTCATGAAACGATCGTTACGTAATATCCTAATTATTTTTGGCATAAAAGAAACGATAATTTTGACCAATACAACATTGTTGGCTATTGCTACAAATATACTCGTGCTACTTTGACGAGTTTTGTGGTCACATACAATTTGTGGACCTTCCATCTTAAGTGTTATTTGAAAAATTCTCAACAACCTCTCACGTCGTCTGTTTCAGCCGCTTTCTCTGAAAGAAAGTCACTAGAGAATACACATTCTGCAAACACCTGGTAATATTCTGCATACGCAAGCTTTAGCCTATACCTGCTCATTCTGTTGTGAATTTAATGGGTTGCTAAGGAAATAAATTAGATTTTCGCTCGTATTCCCAACTCCTGAATAGGACCACTCTAGCAAAAAAAACTATTTGGGGGTAGTACATCGTGGTCGCACGTTTTGCACAGCTAAGTACCTCACATTTTAATCTAAAAATGTAAACATCTAGTTACCAAATCTAGTTCATTCTTTTTTGTCCGGATGACCATTAAACCTGTGTATATTTACTCTGTATTTCAACCTACTGACCCACTAACTAACGTGTTTCGCCCGCTACCACGTGCTTATCAACCACACTACAATTCCCTCTGCTGATAAACCGACAGGGGGGAGAAAGAGCTTGTTTGTACTGTACACAAATAAGAACAGCTAACGTTATCCGTTTCTTTTCCAAGAGGAAATTACTCCTGAAAACTCTTGTATTTGTATCACACACACAAACTTACACAGGCACCTGACGCGAATGATAAAACAGTGTTTACATATAAACAGTTATGTATAATATACTTCGTGTATGTGTAACTAAAAACCTTGAATCATTTACTAAAGCTATTCAAAAAGAAGAGCACAGGCCACGTTATTTTCCGCTTGCTCTTACACAGTTCACTACTGACCTCTGGTGGACATGCTGTTTTTACGCAGTGTTAAAAATCAGTGTAAAATGAAAATGACTTACATTTTTACAACTAAAGACGTGCAAACACAATAAAAAAAATTCTCCGCCCTCGGCAAAAATACTTAGTAACTTGAAAATGTGTTTTTGATAAGAAACATTTGTTGACAATGATTTGGTCCAAATATAATAAAAACACCTTAATGGTACTGCCTGAGGACGCACTTCACCTCCCATTTCATTCTATTAAGCTTACATTTATACTTTCCACAGTGTTAGACAACTGAAAAATACATTTACTGTTTTTCCCCTCGTCTATCTTAGTAGTGACTTTACAAATTGTTTAAAACTTGTAACAAATTCTTGGCAAACAATTTTAATTCGTACTTTAAGATTTTTTTTCTTCATTCCCATATGTATGAAATACGTAATCTAAGGGATACGTGCAATACAAAGATCTCTTCACACAATATGAGTATATGTATCAGATTTTTATTAGAACTCATAGAATATGCCTGGAACAAAATGGCATGAGATTTTGGAATGTAAACGATTCCATCACACTTTTATATTCAACTTTTCGCAAACTGGGATAACCGGTCGAACAGACAATAAGGAATGTTAATAAGCAGGCCACAACAATACAAACAATGAGAAAAAAAAAAAAAATCTGCAGTTGTTCCCACAAGCAAGAAAAGAGTTTACTCATGAACATTTTCCAATAAATATTAACCAACTTCGGGTGATGAATTGCCTTTTTGTGCAACGGCAGAGAATGTGCAGGGCATTCGTTATATAACGTAAATGCAATCTGTTGGTATAAAAAAAGCAACACAATTCAACTTATGTTGCCAGAAGATGTTTGAGGTAATGCATGAAAACAGTTCAGACAGGTGGGCATAAAATACAATCATTCAAACGAGAGCCAAGAGGTAATGACAAGCCAAGAAGTATCATGTCTAAAGAACATTACGGCACAAAGAACATAAAAGCAATATATCAATATCGCGGAATCAAGGACTGAATGCCATAATAATGGATAGAATAGCATAAATAAAATAAAACAGATAAATGAAAGGCAGTATACGTTGTTATAATAATTCCAGGGCTGGATCTGTGGAGTTGAAAACGGCTGTTTCTATCTTACACCATGTCGATTCCACAAAACGTAATGGAACAAAAAGCTGATAACACTCCACTATTAATAAATCATCTGTTTGTAGATTCGTCTTTTCGACATACTTTTAATAATAGGTCTTTGATTGGATGGTTACAATTACAGCTACACATGAATTGTCACAACAAATGGCACCTAACAATAGCTAACACCACTATAACTGATTGTTTCAAGAAGTTCTGGTTAGTGGTACAAAAACAATGGTTAAGCTTATTTAAAAGTTATATTTATCTTGCTGAGTGCTTTAGGTCTTTTGCTAAAGTGATTGTTTCCTTTTTTTCTCCTCCTAAATTACAATCAGTTTCGAAATCTGTCAGTTTAACACTATCTGTTCAGATGAATTCAGTTCAAGGTTTGGGTTGGTCACACAGAATCTCTTTTAGTCATTTTCTAGTCAAATAAAATGTCATATTTAAAGTGCTCAGTCCACACACTATTACCCGGCACGTCGTCACTTTCACCACTTACTTAAAGCAAATCATTAAAAAAAAAAAAAAAAAAAAAAAAATACAAACATGATCAAATGTTTTTACATGACCAAGCAAATATATTTATATATTAATGTTGCTATTTATTTTTATATTGCAGGTTAATGCTATGCATCAAATAAGACCACTGCGAGGGTTTCATAAAAAGTCACTAAAACTATCGAACGGACTGATCACGTGATGAATGGTAAGCTGATAGTCTTCCGGTGCAAAGCTTAGGAAAAGAGGAATTGCACATGAAACCAACCATTACAGAGCACGGGAAGCGCTCTGATAAAAAAAAAAGTGCATTACATATGTCAGATTCTTTAAAAAGGCTCGACGTTAAACAAAATAGAACATCAACGGCTTAATACTAAACATTAGCAGTTACTTTTTTATCATAATAATGGTGCAACGGTTGCTCAGTCTAAAAATGAAAGGCAGCAAGCAGTAATCCAGAGCACTCAGATCTAATAATCTAATAACATCTACGGCAGAACAGTTGAAAAGGCAACATGATATATATATATAATGCTTTAGCACAAACATGCCATCATCATAGACATCTCTTTTTATAGAAATAAATAGTTGAAATAAACTGTACTCTGTTTTTAAATTATTTCCATCTCTATAGGACTCTGATACACATTCAATATAAAGCATCTATCATACACAGCATACTGCAAATTCAATACTTTGAACTTGTAAAGTAGTCATCCAGTCAGTACGGCCACTTGCGGGTGGGTATCCGTTAAACACTTCAGGTCTTTCTGTAGGTTACATTTTAAATATTTACACCATTTGTAATTCCTTCCTATAGAAACAACATATACATACAGTTTTTTAAAGTCTTCAGATGAGCGGCAGCACACTCGAAATGTCATTGTGTGGGGTTGTGGGTAGAGTAGGTTGCCCTATCCCGCAATTTCTTTCTTGAAGATGGTCTTGCAGTTTCCATTCCGGTCCACATTTTGAACAGCCATCCTAAAGCAAACTCAGGCAGTTTGTGTGAATACTCCTCTCATGCTAATTCAAACCCCATAACGTGTTTTAAGACAGGAAGTAGAACGTCGCACCAGAGAAGTGCTCGCCTTGACTAAAGCACTTAGAGTAGAGCGTTTGGACTGTGTGATTTCAGCTCAGAGACTGGCCAAGGGGAGCAGCAATGCCTGATGGGTAATTGGTACAGTACTGAGAGAGGTCGAGACCAGTACTTGCATCAGTATTATTGCATCAGCATGTTTTTTTTTTTTTTTAAAAAAAAAAAAAACGAAAATTGACGAGAATGGCATATTCTAGATTCTTTGTATGACTGACTTCCAGCTAAAACACATTTAAGTGCCTTCACACTCATTTCCACAGTAAACTTCCTAACAACAGAGTAATATTCCAACAGAAAGCAAAATCGACTTAAAAAAGCTCCAAAAATATACCAGTAAATAACCATTTTCACTTGAAAACAAGAAAAATGTAAACTTCACAATGCTGGCCTTGACAAAATGAGGCTATAAATATAATTCAATCTCAGCTGTGCAGAATCATTTTTAATTTTGTAGTCTGACATGGCCTAATATGGCTATTGTTTACTTGTTTCATATTTCCAACAAAGAACCAAAGGAACCAAAGCCAAAAACTAACCCACACATTTCTGAAGTGAAGTTCTTGTAGATTCTGTGAATCTACCCTAATGTAACAACTGTATGTTTTTATCCCTTCTATTCGATTGTGCAGTGTACATTCAGAACTCGGATTCAGAATTCTCCATCCAGCGGCGTCTACCTTTAGAACATGGAAAGTTCCATCTCAAAAGAGCAGATGGAGAAGTGACCCATTCAGTTGCACCAGCCCGAGTTCCATAGAATGGTAAGTGATGGAAGAGATGGAGACGTTGACATCTGAGGTGAAACGGTAGGCGTACATTGGACTCACAGCACCATGACCTCGTCTCTATCCCTCACTATTCGCCCTTAAATTCCCTTTAGGTAAGTGCACACCTTGCACACCTTTTAGACTAATGGCACATTGGGTATGACCAAAATTTAACCTTGAAAACATGTCGGAGCTATGGATGGCACATTATGGAGAAGGCATTGCAAATCTGTCTGGAACAACAGATCCAATGATGAGAAGCAATCCCTTGCCAGAGTGACCCTGGTCATGGGAATACGGCTAAAGGACTGGAGGGTCTGACACGAATAGCTTGCGTTTATTGGCTTCTTCATTCGGTTTGAACTTGCGCTTAAGGACACAAAATAGCTGCAAGTATTAGGAATTTCTGTGGTGACATGGCTTCGCCTAAATATAGATCTTTGTAAGCCACGTCTGAAGCTGGTGATTATGTTATGTTGATATTTGTTTTAGTAATATCCAGTTCGAAGAGTAATGCTCTTGAGTGACGACTAAGCAATCGAGCTGATCACACAAACACACACTCCCACATTACTAGCTTACCCATGTGCATTTTTAATTTGTGCTGTTTGGATTTCACGTTGATTTTATGATTCAGGTCAATCTCGAATATGAGACTGCTCCCTCCTGCAGCTCTGTGCTCTGAAGAGAGACGTCATGTTCTCTGAGATCTTATTAAAAGTTTAGTGCATTTGGCAAGTAGGAGAAAAATCCTTCGTCTGTAATTGGGTGACTGTTGGAACGGCATCCATGGCAAGTAATTATGCCTTCTCACAGAGTTTGTTACGCATGATCTTTACAGACTCCTCTATTTGGTTGCGTCAAATAGTCAAAGCTAACAGATGCGCCCGTCTTGGTGTGGTAGACTGGTGTTCAAAGTTTCAGCTGAATCGGAAGTGTTTGATTCTTCCTTGTTTCTTTGACTAAAGAATGACTCGATCAGGTTGAAATATTCAGTGAACCTTTAAGTGGCGTCGGACTTAACACAGCAGAGTTAGCACAAGCCATCAGCCTTCACATGGAGGATTTTGGAGAAACCAGGTCTTTTTTTGAGTGCCTAAGAGGAGAAGACAGGAAAGGATATAAATGAACTGGTGTTATATTTTTGGAAATACAGGTGAAGTCAAAAGTTTACATACACCTTGAAGAATCTGCAAAATATGAATTACTTTACCAAAATAAGAGGGATCATAAAAAATGCATATTATTATTTTTGTATTTAGTACTGACCTGATTTAGATATTTCAAATGAAAGTCATTTACATATAGACCACAAGAGAAAATAATAGTTGAATTTAATAGTTCAAATGCTCACTGTTGCATCAGAAGGAAAAACAATGCATTAGAAGCTGGGGGGGTGAAAACTTTTTGAATTTGAAGATCAGGGTATATTTAAATAATTTTTCTTCTGGGGAACATGCAAGTATGATCTGTAGCTTCTGAAGGGCAGTACTAAACTAAAAAAATATGATATTTGGGCAAAATAAGAAAAATGTACACATCTTCATTCGACTCAAAAGTTTTCACCCCCCGGCTCTGAATGCATCGTTTTTCCTTCTGCAGCATCAGTGAGTGTTTGAACCTTCTGTAATAGTTACATTTGAGTCCCTCAGTTGTCCTCAGTATAAAAAGATGGATCTCAAAATCATACAGTCATTGCTGGAAAGGGTTCAAATACACAAAAATGCCGAAAAACCAAAGAATCTGTGGGACCTGAAGGACTTTTCTGAAAAACATTGGGCAGTTTAACTGTTCAGGACAAACAAGGGACTCATGAACAACTATCACTAAACAAAAAACACAGCTGTGGATTATTCAGGTAACAACACAGTATTAAGAATCAAGTGTATGTAAACTTTTGAACAGGGTCATTTTTATAAATTCAACTATTATTCTATCTTGTGGACTATATTTAAACATATTTTACGTGAAATATCTTATTCAGGTCAGTACTAAATAAAAAATAACATGCATTTTGTATGATCCCTCTTATTTTGGTCAAATAACATTTTGCAGATTCTGCAAGGTGAATGTAAATTTTGACTTCAACTGTATGTATATTGCATGTACAGTTATATGTTAGGTGTATAAAATAAAATAAAATAGAAATATTAAATGCTAAACTTAACTGGGAAGGCTACATTTTCATTTGAGTTTTTTTTTGTACGTTTAATTACTAAAATTACTATAAAACTGAAATTTAAATTAAGAACTTATAAAAATGACAATAGCACCTAGCAAAATTACTAAAAAAAAAAAAAAAACCTTGGAAAATATAAAATAAAGGTTGATTTAAAATATGAATAAATACTAATAGTATATAACTGATACTAAAATAACACTGAACAATGCCAAAGTAAATTGCAATTCTATGAGAGATCAACATTCCGTAATGTATCTTAAAATTTAAATTCAAATTACAATTCTGCATGCTGTTGCTACATCAATTCAAATCCACTTCAAATGCAGAAACTGATTTGGAAGTCAAGACACAAAATTTATTAAAAATTACGAAAATGCCTGGCAATTTCTGCTTTAATTGACCATTTTATTTGACTTTTATAATAAATTCCTTATTTTGTTATTCATCTGTAGGTCTCTCTGAACACAAAAAGGAAAAATGCCTAGCAATGAGGCATTAAAGTTACATAATTTCAAATTTTTTAATATCTCTGGATAATCATAATCTGCACTTGGACCACTTGGTAGAGAAATATTTTTTAAAACTTATAAAAGTGACAAAAGCACATAGAAAAATTACTAAAGCAAAGTAAAATAAAAAAATATGGAAAACATAAAATAAAAGTTGATTCAGAATATGAATAAATACAGACAGTATATAAATAATACTAAAATAACACTGAACAATGCACAAACAAATTGCAATTCTATGTTTCAACCATAGTTGGCGATTGAGAGACCAACATTCCGTATTGTATCTTCAAATTCAAATTCAAATTCTGTTGCTATATCATTTCAAATCCAAATCAGATGCAGAAACTGAATTGGAATTTAAAAGACACAAAATTTCTAATGACAAAATCGCCAGGCAAATTCTTTTTAATATGACTTTCATGATAAATTCCTTGTTTTGTTACTTATTGTACGTATTTCACACTGCTTCCACACTGATGGTGAAACTAAACCGTGGGCAGTACAAAGTACAAAATATTTTTGTACTTCTCATGAAAATGATATATGATGAGCAATGCACTCTGTCATCTATAGCAGCCCATTTCAGCACAGCTTGTGTAAGACATCCTGCAAGTAACCTCAGCTCGAGTTTTCACGTGGGTGGGTGTAACCCCACTTCCACTTCCTCTCCCAGCTTATCTAGAGTCAGAACAGAGAAGAGGCAGCTTCCTGCATCCTCAAAGACAGCAAATGGATGAGATGAATCACTTGCATTTGACTCATGGCTCCTCAACACGGCAGCTGTGAGAGGTTCTTCTGCTTTCACTTACTCATCTTTAACGCCGTCTCAGACACAGGAAACCCCATGGCCTAAGACTAAATTACTACAGAACAGCTTTTGCTGGTAATTTTAGTCTGGCAGTGGATAAACTGATATGGTTGGGTCAATTTTTTTGATGCCTCAAAAACCCATCTATAGGAATGATTCCATACCTGCAGCTTGTTCACCATTTCGTCAAAGAGTTTTCTGGCCTCAGGACTGTTAGGGTCTTCAAAGTAATCTTCTATACCAATCTGGACTACAATAGATTTCAGGTTACGACACACACCTGTAAAAAGAGCGGAGCTGGGAATGAGTAATAGAGCGAGGGCAGAGGGTCATTTTACAGGAAGTGCGGGTGTATTTCATGTCATTCACAGCTCTGAATCTAAAGATAGCACTAAATCCAAAGTTCAATCTAAATCAGCGAGTATAGACTCACTATTGAAGTGAAGCAGGGCTTTAGGAGTAACAGGAGTGGAGGTGAGCACTAACATCTCCAGACCCTTCAGTCCCTCTCGGCACATCTCAGCAGCCACTTCCTGATTAATCTCACTGACATGGTCCAATTCTAGCACCTGGAGCCTCATGCAGTTCCTCGCTGAAGATATAAACACAAACAGGGTGATTGCAGTGTTTAAGGAGAGGGCAACAAAGAAAGTCTATTGGCACACCAGCTGCATTAGTCATGAAGAAAACAAAAGAAACTGGCTCCAAAAATCTCCAAGAAAAAAACAAAAAGCACTATGAAAACACTGTGAAAGTAGTTTGTACTGAATGTGCACTATATTTAGGTGAGCACAGGAAGAGAACAACTCAGCTAATACACAGAACAACTGTAGTACTTCTGAAAAGCAAGATACTGAGGATGGCCACTTGAAAGTTAAGTGTAACAAAATAGCTGAAAGGATTGAGGAAAACAAGTAAAAAAAAAAAAAAAACTATATAAAACAATTCTGTTTAACTTTCTGATTACGTTTTCTTAGGTGGTCTACTTACAGCTCAGATGATTTGTACATAGCTAAGTGCAGTCTTGTGATTCACAAAGGTCAGAACCATTATATCTAAATGAGGATGGTACAGTAAAGTAGGTAAAATAACAAGCAGGGTAGAAAATGGCTCTTCTTCCTTTATAAAAAAAATCTATTTATAGTTAAATTGTATACCACACACACACACGTGTCTCCGGTTTACTTATAGCAGAATGTTAAAAGGGTCATTTCCTGTGTCTCTTTGTCCCAATTTGTAAAGTGAATAACAAGTTACACTCTATGCTAAATTTGGTAAAAGGTTTGAGTGATGTTCCCTTGCGATCCTGATCTGAGAACAGCTGCATGGTTAGCGTAATAATTGGACAAATAATTATTTTTAAGGGATGCTGGTCATAAATCAGAGCAGAAAGGGTGTAAATATCCAAAACATAGAAAAATAAAGTAAAAACAGAATAAATATTAATACAATATAAAATATTAGCTATTTAAAAATGTAATTTCTTTACATAATTGGTGACACCAATTTTCAGCAAACATTACTCCAGTCTTCAGTGTTACACGATCCTTCGGAAATCAGTCTAATATGCTGATTTGGTGCTTAAGAAACATTCCTTATTATTATCATAGTTGAAAACAGTTCTTAAAACAGTGCTTAAAGGAGTAGTTCACTCCCAGAACAACAGCGTACAGATAATTTACTCACCCCTTTGTCATCCAAGATGTTCAAATCTTTTTATTTTTTCAGTCCTAAAGAAATCTTGAGTTTGAGTTTCTTGAGGAAAACATTTCAGGAGTTTTCTCCATATAGTGGACTTCAATGGTGCCCCAAGTTTGAGCTTCCAAAATGCAGTTTAAATGCAGCTTCAAATGGCTCTAAATGATCCCAGCCAGGAAGAAGGGTCTCATCTAGTGAAACAATCACCCATTTTCGATACAAATTGACAATTTATATACTTCTTTACTTCAAATGCTCGTCTTGTCTCGTTTCTGCGATGTGCATGCGTTGTCCGCGAGATCCGGGTAAATACAGTTAGGGTAGGTCGAAAAACTCCCATCTCATTTTCTTCCCCAACTTCAAAATCATCCTACATCACTGTTTTACCTTTTTTTGTAAAGGGCGTTTCATTTTCTGTGCATGTTCACTTTGTAAACACTGTGACGGTAGTTCTGCAGTGATGTAGGACGATTTTGAAGTTGGGGTAGAAAACGAGATGGGAGTTTTTCGACATACCCTAACTGTATTGATCCGGATTACACAAACTACACACACAAGACAAGATGAGCAAAAAGTATATAAATTATTAATTTGTTTAGAAAATGACAGATCGTTTCGCTAGATAAGACCGTTCTTCTTTGGCTGCGATCATTTAGAGCCCTTTGAAGCTGCATTTAAACTCCATTTTGGAAGTTCAAACTTGGGGGCACCATTGAAGTCTATGGATTATTCCTAAAATGCTTTCCTCAAAAACCTGAATTTCTTATCGACTGAAGAAAGAAAGACATGAACATCTTGGATGACAAGGGGGTGAGTAAATAATCTGTACATTTTCGTTCCGGAAGGGAACTACTCCTTTAATAGTGAAATGTGGAAAATATGATACTTTTTTCAAGATTTGATGAACAGAATAAAATTAAAATGTTCAAAAGACTGACTTCTCGATCTTACTAATTTATATACATACAGTACAAGCATATCAGAAAATATATAATCCTGTCATTGTTAGGTCTGTTTTTTCCATGTTGCAAACTCAATAGCAAACACTAGCTTACTCACCCAAAGAAGCCAATCCCTGTATGCCGCAGCCAGCTCCGCCCACACCCAACGCTCGCAGGTGTGGCCAGCATCTGCCAATAGTCTGCAGGCACCTGTTACTGAAGCGTGCTGGCTGCTGACTGCAGAAAGACAATGTACATATTTACATTAAACTTTAAAAATATATTGATTTTTCTAATATTACAGACAAATACTCAATAAAGAAAGATGATGTTGCATTAAAATTGATATAATATTTATGCTACCAAGCCATATATAAATCACCACTTTAACAAGATTCTACAATTGCCTTTGAAACAAATAAGTGTATTTCAATCTTACCATGGATGCAAAGGCGCCACCTGTAGTGAGATGATGTCTCTGCAACCAGCTCCCAATGCCCAGATAACCTCCTGTCCAACAGGGTCTGTTGCACTCCTATAACATAATCAAAATCTGAGAATCTTTCTCTATCTTTGAAAAATAAATATAGCTTTCTTGTTAATATACACTACCAGTCAAAAGTTTTTGAACAGTAAGATTTTTTTGATGTTTTTTTTTTTTTTTGAGACATTTTTTGAGACATTTTTACTATTTAAAATAACTGCTTTCTATTTGAATATAAACTCAATTTTAAATTTTGAAATGAAATTTATTCCTGTGATCAAAGCTACATTTTCACCATCATTACTCCATTACTCACCAAGCCTGAATTTAATTAATCTAAAGTACAGCAAAAACAGTACATTTTTGAAATATTTTTACCATTTAAAATAACTGTTTTCTATTAGAATATATTTTAAAATGTAATTTATTCCTGTGATTTCAAAGCTGAATTTTTAGCATCATTACTCCAGTCACATGATCCTTCAGAAATCATTTTAATATGCTGATTTGCAGTTCAAAAAACATTTTTTTAATTATTATTATCAATATTTAAAACAGTTGACTACTTTTTTTTTTTTGATTCTTTGATGAATAGAAATATTCAAAAGGCAACATTTATCTGAAATAAAAATCTTTTACATACACTATACTATTCAAAAGCTTGGAGTCAGTATTTTGTTTTATTTGATTTTTTATAAGAAATTACAGAAATGAATACTTTTATTTAGCAAGGATGCTTTAAATTGATCAAAAGTATGATGAAGGCATTTATAAAGTTACAAAAAAATGTTATTGTAGATAAACGCTGTTCTTCTAAACTTTTGGCTCATCAAAGAAACATGAAAAAATTCTACTCAGCTGTTTTCAACATAGTAATAATAAATGTTTTTTTAAAAAGCAAATCAGAATATTAGAATGATTTCTGAGGGATCATGTGACTGGAGTAATGATGCTAAAAATTCAGATTTGAAATCTGAGGAACAAATTACATTTTAAAATATATTCTAATAGAAAACAGTTATTTTAAATGGTAAAAATGTTTCAAATTTGAATTTTATGATATGTATCTGATCTACAGATAGATAGCAATTGCAAAAATTATGCATGAAGGCCAAGAGAATGTTTGCATCCTTAAAGCATACATCACCCGAATTACTACATGACTACTTAATGAATAAAAAATTAAATGTACATGAAAAATTAATGAATTGCAGTTAATATTATTTTCATTAAAGCAATTTAGCAAATTGGTTTCCCAGCACAGTGGTCATTAATACAGTTTAGTAGTCATTATATTAAAACTGTTTTGTATTCACTCAAAAAAGCACTGGAATATAGTTTTTCCTCCCACCTCAAAGATTGTGCACGTAAATGCAAAGCTGCTTGACGAAATGCAAAAGCGCTGCAATATAATTTCCTATCTCATTTGTTTTTACCATCAGCACGTCCCTTTAGGGGCTCTTCATAAATAAAAGTCGACATCTTATAAGAGAAAACTCTTTGAAGAAAAAGAAAGCATACATCATCCAATTCATTACATGATTGCTTACTGAATAAATAATTAAATAGATATGAAAAATTAATTAGAGTTATTACTTTCATTAAAGACATGTAGTAAATTGGTTTCCTGCGGACAGTACTCATTAATACAGTTTAGAAGTCTTTAGACAAAAATATCTGCCTGTAAAATGCTGCAATTGACTAATCAGACTCAGGTATTCCTCAAAGTTGAATAATAAAATGATATATGGACAAAAAAAAAAAAAAGACTAAATAGTGCTCCCTTGTGGACCAACCTGTATGTGACAGCCTGTAGCGCCCTGCAATAACAGCTCGCCAACCACAAAGAGCGATCAGTCAATAGATTCGGACAATGAGACACCTTCAAGATGAGCAGATTACTGCCAGTAGCTTTCAACAAAGCCTCCAGACCCTCCTCAAGACACCCACTAAACACAAGAAAGAGAATCTATTAACATCATCTATTACATGTCCGTTTGTACAAGGACAGTCAGATTTTATTAGCTTGTAGAGCCATTTGTTACAATAAGCAGTCCTATCTTTAGTTTAATTGCTATAAATAAACATTTAATGAATTGTCTCGGACAGGATATTTTAACATTAAAAAATGACATACTTTCAGCTTTAAAGCGATCAAATACACAAATTCTCTGTTTGCCATGCAGAAAATTCCCCCTGACGAATTCTTTCATGAGGTTTTTGACTGGCACTCTGGTTGAGGTGATTTAGCAGAGCAATTAACAGGCTGCTCATTCTGTTCCCTGCTCACGCTGGATCTCTGAACAAGCACTTCACAAGTGTCAGACTGTGTGAGCGAGTGAGTGTGTGTCTGTTTGGTGTGAAAGAGTGATGAGAGGATCAGGGAAGGGTGCAGAAGGTAATAAAACAGCGACGAGAAGAGGAGGAGGTGCGTGGAGCCGTGGGAAGGCAGTAGCCACACAAACAGCGGGGTCAGTATGGTACAGTAAACAGCAGGCACAGTGGGAGACCGTGTTACCGTGTGCTCTTCAGATACTCCTCCTTTGTCTCTTTTTTGCCCCTCTGCCGGGGTTTGAGGTTCTGGAGGATGAGGGAATGCGTCTGTGTGCACCACTGAGACAGAATGCACAGGAACTAAACAAACAGAGTGAGAGACAGAGTTTGAGACCTTGGCCTTTTTCAGGAGCAGCAGTTACAAAATACGTGGGCAGCAGATAATTTATGCTACACCGTTTCACAGCTCATTCAGATCTGTTAAATGTCTTTTGGGTCATTCCTACAGTGGAGTACAATTTCATCTCCCCATCATACATGTACATCACATACATTTATTATAATATTTAATAAAATATTACTGTCACAATTTTTAAAGGTAGAAATCCAATTTTAAAGTAATAGAACTATTATTATTTTTGTTGTTGTCATTGTTATTATTATTATTATTACTTACGTTTTAGTTTTTTTGCCACGTTTCTGGTGTTATGTACTACCTTAATATGACAATTTATTAAATATTAATATACTTCACACATACACGTATTTATGATATTTAAAATTTCTTATGTAATTTTTCTTAGTTTTTATTTTAATCTGTCTTTTTATTTTAGTCTTTGTAATACTTAAAGTATATACATTGGCGTTCAAAAGTTTGGGTTTAGTACTATTTTAATGCTTTTTAAAGTCTCTAATGAATCAAAAATACTGAAAAAAGTAATATTATGAAATATAATTGCAAATCAAAATTGTTTTCTATTTTAATATACTTTAAAATATAATTTACTTCTTTTCTTCAGTGTCACACGATCCTTCAGAAATCGTTCTAATATGCTGATTTATTATCAATGTTGTAAACAGTTGTGCTGCTTACTTTTTTTTTTTTTTGGAACCTGCAATATTTTTTTCAGGATTTGATGAATAAAAAGTTTTAAAAAACAGAATTTATTCAAAATAGAAACATTTTCTAACAATATAAGTTTTTACTATTACTTTTTATCATTTTAACACATCCTTGTTGAATAAAATATTAATTTCTTTCAAAGAAAGAAAGAAAGAAAAATAATTACTGACCCCCAACTTTGAACGGTAGTTTTTATTGTTACAATATAATTCTTTTATTAATCAAAGAATCCTGAAAAAATTATCACAGGTTTAAAAAAAAAAAATAAATAAGCAGCACAACTGTTTTCAACATTGATAATAAATCAGCATATTACAATGATTTTTGAAGGATCATGTGCAGGGCCTAGTAAATTTTATCACATCACCGGCCATTGGCAGGTGTGGAAAATAAGGCTCTGATCATGTGGCACTGAATACTGGAGTAATGGTGCTGAAAATTCAGCTTTGCATCACAGGAATAAATTCTATTTGAAAGTATATTAAAACAGAAAATCACTATTTTAAATAGCAATAATATTTCATAATATTAAGTGTTAAGTGTTTTTTTTTTTTTTTACTTTTTTAAATAATATAAAAGCCTTGATGAGCAAAAAAAAAAAAAAAAAAAGACTTCTTTAAAAAACATAAAAAAATCTTTTGAACTGTAATCTGTAAAATATGTTTACTAAATATGTTTACCTTGTGTCCCTAACATTACTTTCTATCCTATCGAGTTTTTACAATTAAAAGGAAAGAAAGAAAGAAAGAAAGAAAGAAACAAACAAACAAACAAACAAAGAAAGAAAGAAAGAAAGAAAGAAAGAAAAAAAGTCTAGGAAGTGATATCACTGCATACTTTTTAAAATAAAATAATTAAAAATACTATTTAAAAAATATCACAATTAAATTAAACCAGAAACCTATGCATATTATTATTATTATTATCATTATTAAGGTGATAATCAGCTCAGAACGTACAGCACCCTTTTAGTTTTGAGTTATTTATAGTCTAGTGAAGGGTTAAAGGAGTAGTTCACTTCCAGAACAAAAATTTACAGATAATTTACTCACCCCCTTGTCATCCAAGATGTTCATGGTCTTTCTTTCGTCAGTCGTAAAGAAATTATGTTTTTAAAGAAGACATTTCAGGATTTCTCTCCCTATAATAGACTTCTATGGTGCTCCTGAGTTTGAACTTCCAACATCCAGTTTCAACGCAGCTTCATATGGCTCTAAACGATCCCAGCCGAGCAAGGTTCTTATCTAGTGAAAAGATTGGTTATTTTCTAACAAAAATGACAATTTATATACTTTTTAACCTCAATTCCGGTTCATGACAGTTAGGGTATGTCGAAAAAGTCCCATCTCATTTTCTCTTTCAGCACCCTACATTGCTGCAGAAGTACCGATCCAGTGTTTACAAAGTGACTGTGCAAAGAAGGTCAAACGCCCTTTACAAAAAAAAAAGGTAAAACAGCGATGTAAGACGATTTTGAAGTTGGAGGTTTTTGACATACCCTAACTGTCATGAACCGGAATACACAGAGTTCATGCAGAGCTAGACAAGATGAGCATTTGAGATTAAAAAGTATATAAATTGTCCTTTTTTTTTTTAGAAAATAACCGATTGTTTCACTAGACCCTTCATCCTCAGCTGGGATCGTTTAGAGCCCTTTGAAGCTGCATTTAAACTCCATTTTGGAAGTTCAGTTTCAGGAGCACCATAAAAGTCTAGTACATGGAGAAAAATCCTGAAATGTTTTCCTCAAAAAGCATAATTTCTTTACGACTGAATAAAGAAAGGGGTGAGTACATTATCCGTAAATTTTTGTTCTGGAAGTGAACTACTCCTTTAATCCAAAGGCAGTTCTGCTGAAAGAAATGGTCATGGAGAAAATAAATAAATATATTCTGAAACCCTGCAGAAAAAGTAGGCGATCAGTTCTGAAATTTAACAGGAGCATTACTGTAGGAGTGTTAGTGTGAATGGTGTTAAAACCTTTGAAGAGATGCGGGCGTTCTCCAGCAGCACTCTGGTCCACACCGCAGGGTGACGAGCCACAAACTTCCAATCCCGGCACACCTCGGCCGCCCGTAGGAGTGTCTTCGTATCCAGGTAGGTAAAGATACAGAAGAGAGCGGCACGTATCTTCAGCACCTCAGGACTGATCACCTCGTTGACTTTAGAGGGGCTTTTCTCATGGCGACAAGGCTTGTATCCACCTTCAGAACGACCTGTCGATACAAAGAATAAGAGATAAAGATCACCATTTAGTTCTCCTGCATGTAAAAGAGAAACCTTTAGCACAATGAACTCCACATTGAACATGGATGAATTAACTGCACTGGCTGCATTACTATACGTGTCCATATGGTGGCGCCTCAGTCAAATAAAAAGCAAAGCCATCAAACTGTTTGCTCTTCTCGCTGCCTCCTACAGGTTCTGAACATCCTCCAAATCACGCAATCAGCAGGCCATTTCTATCTCACAGCTCCAGTTTGACAGACTCTAGGTCTCTTGAGTCATACACGATTTGCCGAAGATCTAATGAGACTGAGATTGAAGAAACAGGTGTTGGCAGTGCTCTTATTTTATAAGACTGGTAAAATTTTAAGTAAAACCTGCCAAAAGCTATGACTCAAACAGGCTCTCAAATAAGTGAGATGTAATGGTGATGACAGGATGGATATGTTAAGGAAAACTTGGCCTTCACCTGGACAATGCCAGCTGGATAAACTAGCCATGACTGCTGGTCTAGGATTATCCTGCCCAAAACTAGCCATTAACTAATAGCAGGATGAAAAAAGACAACTTTGGATCAGTGGATGCAGGCAATATCATGCCACGTTGTTTGCCCTGCAGGGAACATGGTCCTGATTTCTGAAATTATTACAAAAATAAATAAATAAATAAAATAAATAAATAAATAAATAAATAAATAAATAAAATTAAATAAAATAAAAGTTTAATTAACATTAATAATAAAAAAAAAAAAAAAAAAAAAAAAAAACAGAATATTAATTATTGTTAAATAAAAATCTAACCATCAACTAATAGCAGGATGGAAAAATACAACTTTGGATCAGTGGATGCAGGCAATATCATCCCACATTGTTTACCCTGCAGGGAACACGGTCTTGATTTATGAAATTATTACCAGTAAATAAAATTAAATTAAATTAAATTAAATAAAATTTTAATTAACATTAATTAAAAAAAAACAAAACAAAAAACAGAATATTAAGTTTTGTTAAATAAAAATACACTGTTTAACTTAATAAAAAGGTGTTTAATTATATTAGCATTAAAAAAATTAATTTATTCATATGTGTACAAATATTTTAGAAAATAATCCATAAAATTATATATATATATATATATATATATATATATATATATATATATATATATATATATATATATATATATATACACTACTCACAATAAGTTAGGGATATTGTGAGAGACTCAGTGGATGTCATACATACAGTGTTTGTTTCACTTCAGACATTTTTGGGATAGGGAGGCAATTATATTGGGGTGATAGACACACCTCATTTTGTGTTTTCCATGTAATGGTCTCATTGTGTACAGGTGTGCCTTATATTGGGGCCAATACCAAAAGACAACCCTTTTCAATGTGGCATCAATTTCAACATTCTGTGGGTATAAAAAGCTGGTATTGTCAGTAAGTCATTCCAAGTTCATCATTCAAACAGCCATGAACACATGACGTCACTTAACGGACGAGCAGCGCCACCTGGCCATGGCGCGCCTTCAGGTCGGTGGCAGGCAGTCAGATGTTGCTCGTGAACTTGGTGTGTCTCAAAGTGTCATCACCAGACTTGCATAAAGACACAGAACTACTGGCAGAGTTCATGACAGACCCAGGAGTGGAGCCCCACGAGTGACAGACCGCAACGATGACCAGTACCTAAGGACCTATGCACTCAGACATCGTTATGCAACTGCCACACAGCTGCAGGCCCGTTTACGAGATGTGAGGGGTACTAGGGTTTCCAGATAAACCATTCGCAACCGACTCCACCACTTTGGCTTGAATGCCAGACGACCGTTGCAGGTGACTCCACTGACACCAAGACACCGCCGTGAACGTTTGCAGTGGGCACAAGACCATGTGACCTGGACAATGCAGCAGTGGTCTACCACCCTGTTCAGAAAAGATGGTCGTCAACGTTGCTGGAGAAGGCGAGGTGAGCGATACGCTGAGGTCAACATGGTCCCCAGGGTTTGCTTTGTGGAGGAGGTGCAACAGTCTGGGCAGGCATCACCAGTCAGCGCAAAACAGATTTGGTTATTGTACATGGATCAGTCACTGCACGTTCTTACCTCAGAGACATCATAGAACCCATCATCATCCCCCAATTCCGCCAGCACACCCCCAACTTTGTTCATGGATGATAATGCTCCACCACATCATGGCAGAATTGTCACAGCTCGACTTCAGGAAGTTGGAGTGCCTCATATGGTATGGCCATCAATGTCCCCTGACCTGAACCCCATAGAGCACGTCTGGGACCAGTTGAAGCAGAGACTGGATGATCGTACCCCACCCCCACGTGACCTGGCAGAACTGCGTGTAGCACTTGTGGAAGAGTGGAACGCATTGCCTCAGAACAACATCATGAGGCTAGTGAGCAGCATGAGACGTCGCTGTCAAGCTGTCATTGCGGCAAATGGTGGAAACACCCGCTACTGACATTGTCAATTTTTGTTATTTGGGGCTATCCTTGTTATTGTCTAAATTTTTGGGGTAATAAATATTAAACTAATGAAAATGGTGTTTCATCTCATACATTATTAGTAATATCAAAGGGAACTTTTACTTATTTCATTAAAATTCAGAGCAAATAGGAAAAGCACTCATGTAAATAACAATATCCCTAACTTATTGTGAGTAGCGTATATATATATATATATATATATATATATATATATATATATATATATATATATATATATATATATATATATATATATATATATATATATATATATATATATATGCACACAATTACAATTACATTCATATCTGCATTTAAACACTAAACAAGTCTGCACTTAAGTGGATGCTCACCAATCATTTTTTAATTATGTAATATTAATTAATTAATTAATTAATATGTAGTGTTATTTGCAAAATAAAATAATTAAAGTTCATCCAAATATGTAAAAATATGTTAAAAATAAAATCTGCAAAAATAATAGTAAATAATAACAACAATAAAATAATAAAAGAAAACATTTATTTTTGTAATTGCATTCGTATCTGATAGAAACAAGTCTGCACTTAAGTGGATTTCTTAAATTTTTTTAAATTAATTAATTAATTAATTAATTATGTAGTGTAATTTGTGAAATAAAATTATTAAAGCTCATCGAAATATGTAAATGTATTAAAATAACAATGTGCAAAAAATAATAAATAATAATAATAAAATACATAAAATAATAATAATAATAATAATAATAATAATAAACATTTATTTTTAAATTGCATTCATATCTGCTAGAAACAAGCCTGCATTTAAATAAATTCACAGAATACATGCCTTGATCTCTCCAATGGATTTTATAGCAACTTCCAAATACTTTTTGAGGATGATGCTGACATTGTTTGACATGGAAGGCATATATGTATCATTCAAATATAGGATTTCATGTTAGCTTCTTTAATGACAGGAAGAAATCATGCATATATTTTGTTATTTCCCTTTACATTTTTTCAATAAGATGTGAGCAGGCCTACTGCTGCCCTCTACAAAAGTAGGTAACATCTTCTGCCACATTATCTGACAGCTGAACAAAGGAGAGGCGATACAATCTGAACAGCACAAATGAACCTTAATCAGTGTAAATGAAATACATACAATGAAAATATCATGGCCTCAAGTCACACTCTGTATGGTGTGATAATATATGAGAGCATATAGTAGACTATTGGTTACTCATTTTGCTCTTCCCACAATGACCTGGAGTCAGTAGGTGGAAAATTGCGCTCATTGCTCATGGCTTTATGACACACGCTCTCTACTGCACTCTGGCCTGTGATCCTAACAGCAGTTGCATTCATGTGACCTAATTTTCCTCAGCCGGTGTCCTGGGCCTCTGACCCGACTATATCGTCATTATTTGGAGAGTGGGTACTGTGGCCTCGGGCCTGACAAACTGGTCGACAAACTGTTAACTCACAAACATACACACTGCAAAATGACATTTGCAACCATAGCAGCATCTGCCCTTTTCTCCCTGCCCCAGATTATGTTTTAAATGACTGACAAGCCGAAAATGACTTTTACATTTATGCCTTTGGATTTGCGTTCCCAGGGAAATGAACCGAGTTTTTCCACCATCATTTAGAAACACGGAATAAACCCCAGGACAAATTCTTCGCTCATTCTGCCCACGCAGGTCAATGACGCACCTGTAGCTAGTCTGTATCCTCCACGGTTCCCCCCGTGCTGGCTTTCTGCTCTCCTGTCTTGCTCCCACATCTCGGCCTCGGACTCGGTGGTGCGGGATCCTACGTCAGACACGTCGCCCTCCTCTCCTTCCGTGCTGTTTCGGTACGGCCGGCGCTGCCAGTTCTGAATGGCCTGTTTACGGAGACCCCAGCTCCGGGAAGCGGCCGCCCTTTCGTATCCTCCTCCTCCTCCACCACCTCCTTCTCCAAGTCGGCACTGAACGTGGTAGTACTGGGCATCAGGGCAGTCCTCTAGAGCGTGGAGGTCCACACTGTCACTGTCGTAACCTCCTGAACCCTGGGACACAGACTTTCCTCGACCTGATGCGCTGTGAGAAAACACAGGCACAATATTGTGGTTAATTCACGCAGTAATTTATAAAAGGAATTACTGGACATTATAACCCTCACCAAAATAATGTCTCTTTAAAGGAGAAGTCCATTTCCAGAACAATAATTTACAGATAATGTACTCACCCCCTTGTCATCCACATTTCAGGATTTTTCTCTATATAATGGACTGATATGGTGCCCTGAGTTTGAATTTCCAAAATGCAGTTTAAATGCGGCTTCAAACGATCCCAAATGTGGTTGTAAATGATCCCAACCGAGGAAGAAGGGTCTTATCTAGCGAAACGATTGGTTATTTTCACTAAAAAAATACAATTTAAATACTTTTTAATCTCAATATAAATTATATATATATAAATTGTATTATTTTTCTGAAAATAACCGATCATTTCGCTAGATAAGACTTCCTTGGCTGGGATTGTTCACAACCACGTTTGGGATTGTTTGAAGCTGCATTTAAACTGCATTTTGGAAGTTCAAACTTGGGGGCACCATAGAAGTCCATTATATGGAGTAAAATGCTGAAATGTTTTCCTCAAAAAACACAATTTCCTTACAGCTGAAGAAAGAAAGACATGAACATCTTGGATGACAAGGGGGTGAGTACATTATCTGTAAATGTTTGTTCTGGAAGTGGACTTCTCCTTTAAAGGGATAGTTCACCCATTAATGAAAATTCAGTCATTAACTACTAGGGCTGCCCCCTAATAGTTGACAAACCGTTAGTTGACAAGAAGAGGCTTGGTCAACCAAAAAAAAAATCCACAGGAAGTGGCATAGTCACGCAGTGCCTGATGGACAGATCGTTAACAGCTGGTCTATGTGGTAATATAATACATCAAACAGAACATTCAGAACATGCAGAGCATTCAAATACTCACCATTCATCGGACCTCAAATATGGCTTTTCATTTGTAAGATGTATGAAGTAGCAACTTTACATAGGTGCTCAATGTAATGTTAACCTAGAAAAATGTGTCTATGCGGAGTATGGAAGCTGAACAGTAGCACGCTCACTGCATGACAGATGGAGGCCGCTCTGAAAATACTCATTTTTGGCCATACAGATAAAAGTAATACATCTTTCGAATCTGTAAAGACTGTACGTTTATTTGTGTGGACTCACAATAACAACGAAACATTGCGCTTTTGTAAAATAATGAAAGCAAACAGGATGCGCTTCCTGCCATCTAGGTCTCTCTGAACTTTGGCGTGAAACTTCCAAAACTGTGTGTATACTTGCCTTACTGACATGAAAAATATATCTATAGAGAGTGAAATGTCTACTTTTAATGAACCAATTTAAATAGAAAACAGATATTCTCAGATTCCGTAATCCGTATGAAACATGCATTTATTGAGGGCAGCTCTATTAATTACTCACCCTCATGCCGTTCTAAACCTGTAAGACCTTCGTTCATCTTCAGAACACAAATTAAGATATTTTTGATGAAATCCAAGTGCTTTCTGACCCCGCATAGACAGAAATACAACTACCACTTTCAAGGCCCAGAAAGGTCATCAGTGGTTCAACCATAATGTCACGAAGCTACGAGAATACTTTCTGTGTGCAAAAAAACCCCAAAATAACAACCTTATTAAACAATTTCTTCTCTTCTGTGTTAGTCTTTGATGCATGTTCATGACATTTTTGCATTGCTGTCTGTGCAGATCAGAAATCTCTCGGATTTCATCAAAAGTTTCTTAATTTGTGTTTAAAAAATTAACAAAGGTCTTACAAGTTTGGAACAACATGAGGGTGAGTAATTAATGACAGAATTTTCATTTTTGGATGAACTATTCCTTTAAGGATACGGGGTTTGTGTTGAAAAGAGTGTAAAAAGAACAATAAGAGTTAACCAAGAAATATGATCAGATCTGTCTAGACAGACTTCCTTTAATACACACAAACACACACCCACTAATGCAGAAATAAGAGACTCCGCTAACTCACTTTGTAGGAAGAAAGATTGATAATTTGCAAAGATTAATCTTGCAAATATTATTTTTAAGCCTGAATGAGTAATGGGTTATTTCCTTAATTGCACATACGAGAGCGACTCTCAGTTGTTTTCAATCAAAACACTCCTCCGAAGATCCTTCTTACCACTAAGCTCAGGGTACACAACACTAAACCAACTATTTTAGGGGTATCACGCACTTTTTATTATATATTACAACTATAGTATACAGAAAAGAGCAGTTCAAAACAAATGATCTGAGGAAGCTGTGACTCAATTAGACTAACTAAATTTAGACATGCGAATGCATTATTCCTGATTCCTTTGTATCTTCAATAATTACGCAACTTAATTGCAACACAAATAGTTGCATTCAAAATCTACTTGGCATGGGCATCAGTTTAAATGGGTATGATACTTCCGAACACTTCCACTATGCAAGATCTTTCATTAATCATTACAAGAGAAATCACTAAACTCAGTGGCATAAACTAAATCGCATTGGATTATGGGTAAGGAATGTTCTCCTCCAAGGCTTAGGAGTGACAGAATTTCCACTGGGGATTCCAGCCAGACATTTAGTCACTCTCCAGATGTTACAGTTCAAAAGCCAACACTGAGACTTAAAGAGATACTGTGCTACAGCAGTTGCTAGTCACTGTAGGCTCTGCTGTAGGCAACTGACTACAATGACAGACTTTTCTATTTTACTGTAGGCTGAAGAGCAAACGACCCACTAGAGATGAAGCTGGGACACATTATCACTTCTTACACGGTAGGAATGTGTAATGCATGGCTGGCGAGGGCAGAGATATCAAAAGCCATTTGTAAGATAGCACGCAAAAGCTAAAAAGAGCAAAAAATAAAGACATCTGGAAGAAAATTTAGAAGACGTTTGATGATAAGTGGGGTTTCTTTATAGTAATATATAGCTTTCTTAATGTTTCAGCACACCTTACTTCATGTAAGAACTACTTATTTGTACTTTTCACTTGAAGCTAAAAATAGAGGTGCTTAAAACAGAAGCAATGGCTAAAGATGTCTACCTCAGAAAGAGGTATGGTCCAAAACAAACTGTTGTGGACCATAGGGCAGCTTATTTTTAATCATATGAAATATAACAAAATATATATTTAACTTCTAAAAACCCATTTTATAATATCTGTAGTGCTTTACTCATGTGACATTTTTTCAGCAACTTACATATTTAATTATTATTATACAGTTTATTAATTATTTTGTATTTATGTTTATTAATTAATCAGTATATTATGAAATAATTTGATCAAAAGTACTGAGAAACTGTTATTCTTTTATTTTATTATTTTATAATGTTCTATTTACAGAACATTTATGAAAAGTATATATACAACTGTTCATAACAGTATATAATATTTTATTTTATTTTATGTCTCTCATGCTCACTAAGGCTGTATTTATTTTAGAAAAAGCACTAATATTATGGAATTTTATTACAATTTAAAATATCTGTGTTTTATTTTATTATATTTTAAAATGTAATTTATTCCTGTGATGGCAAAGCTAAATTTTCAGCATCATTACTCCAGTCTTCAGTGTCACATGATTCTTCAGAAATAATTTTAATATGCTAATTTGCTGCTCAATAAGCATTTCTTCTTATCAATGTTCAAAACACAAAACCATGATGCATTTTTATTCTTCGATGAATAGAAAATGCAAAAAAAACAAACAGCATTTAGCTAAAACAGAAATCTTTTGTAACATAATGAATGTCTTTACTGTTATGTTTGTTAAATTTAATGCATTCTTGCCAAATAAAAGTTTAACTTTTTTACTGTCTTCACTCTTTTTAACAATAGTATTTACGCCACTTGTTCAATTAACATCTTAATAATTGACTCAGACGAATGATGGTGGTTGTGTCGTAATGAAGGAACAGCAGTGATCATATGCAGTCCGATATTTCAATCCTCTCTCGTCTGATTCATGAGGAAGACCTGTGGAGTCTGTGCTGTCAATTTAGGGACAGCAGACTCTAGGCAAACCCACGCTGCTCCTTCCTTCCCTCAGAGCACCAAATGGTTTGATACGGCCCATGCGCAGATGCACACACACAACAGATGGACGGCGATGTCTCATTTGCAGATCAGAACCTTGTTGAAAGAGCAGCCGCACAAAGGTTATTGTATGTTATGGGGAAATCGCCTAAGAATATGAAAATCTAAAAATAAAAATGAGTGTAATTTGTTTGTGATCTGAAATAGTCATGCTCAATGTTAGATGGTGACTGGTTGAGACAATTTCAGTAGAATAATATTACATCTTAAAAATAGTGATGCAAAACCTGACCTGACACACACATGCTCTCAGTACAAACACCATTATCCTTCAAGAGCCTTGGGTACTGGTCGTTTTTGGCCATGTGCTTTTAGGCACTTTAGTTTTGCCACACACAGCAGTGTTTATGTGTGTGTGTGCAACAGGACTTTTTTCGCATATCTTCTGCATGGCTGAGAGATTACAGACTGGTTTAACCCTGAGGCAAATTCAACAATCTAGCAATTTTCCCTAGACACATCCACACCAGGCTGACTCCGACATAGCCACCAGATAAAAGACATAAACATGCTGCGCCGCCGTATTTGAGATACAGCTGTAAAACTTCTGGGGGGAAATAAAATGATAAATTTAGTACTTCAAAGTTTGAAGTAAAACTACATTTCTACAATGTTATAAAATAGCTATTTTGGTATCTCTATGAGTGTGTCACTGAATCAGTAATTTGACGGATTTATTTAAACATGAATTCCTTCAGGAATGAAACTAATGACTGTCATTCAATGATTATTTTAAGTGATCTGTTAAAAAAACAAAACTCATTCAGCAACAAACTACTATGAAGTATTGCATTGTTCTCTCTAGGTAACATGAGGTAAACATTAAATGACTGGGGTTCTTTTAAAAGGTTAGCTCACCCAAAATGAAAATTCTGTCATTAATTATTCACCCTCATGTCATTCCAAACCCGTAAGACCCGTAAGTTCATATTCAGGAAACAAATTAAGATATTTGTTATGAAATCCAGGAGCTTTCTGACCTTGCATAGACAGCAATGTAATTGCCACGTTCAAGGCCCAGAAATGTAGTAAGGACATTGTTAAAATAACCCATGTGACATCATTGGTCCAACTGTAACTTTATGAAGCTACAAGAATGCAATTTTTTTTTTAGCAATTTCTTATCTTCCGTGTCAACTGACTTAAGGAAATACCATTTTAACAATGTCCTTAGTACCTTCCTGGCTCTTGAATGCGGTAATTACATTGCTGTCTATGCGGGGTCAGAAAGCTCTCGTGTTTCATCATTAATATCTTAATTTGTGTTCTGAAGATGAACAAAAGGGTTTGGAACAACATAAGGGTAAGTAATTAAAGACAGAATTTTTATTTTTGGGTGAACTATCCCTTTAATATTTTTAATCAAATTAATTTCAGAATATGCAGATCAGAGCAGAATAAATGTATAAACAATACACAGAATTATTTAAAGGGACAGGTCATCAAAAAATAAACATTTGTAATAATGTAATTGTAAATTATTTTTAGTTTCACTTCATAAGACCTTAATATATCAGCAGAAGCCACTTGTATTAAAAAAACAAACAAACAAACAAACAAACAAACAAACAAAAAAAAACAGTTCTACTGAAGAACCTGGCTTGCGAGTGGGTAAACTGACATTTTTTTTTGATTAACTAACCCTTAAATTATATTATTCATTATTTAATTTAAAATAAATTGTATTACTTATAAATTATTTATAAGCAATTATTCAAATTAATAATAATTATTTAAAAAATTGGCTGATACCAAAACAGTCATGCAGATTGAATTCGGCTATAATGAGACTTACGCAGTGCTGGGAGAGGAGCGTCGATCACACACTTGGTACATTCCCCTTGATGCCCCAGAGAGACTGGAATTTCTCTATGAGAGAAACAGAAAAATCAGGTTAGAGTGTGTGTGTGTGTGTGTGTGTGTGTGTGACAGAAAGATGCTCCAAAATTTTACTGAACAGATGCTGTAGCTCAACATCTGCAGGGAAATATAAAAAGAATAAAAGCTGATTGACAGGTAGGGTAGAAAACTAGGACCTGTTTGAACTGTTCAGACAGGATCCAGACTAGAGAAATACGGTACATGGGAGAAACACGTCACATTTTCGTCAGAAGTTTATTGATGTTATTACGACTCACATGTTTTGGCGTCACTAATTTATGCTTCATGAAGACTAGGTTATGTCTGGGTCAACACTGACAGTAATGAGTCCAAAATAACAGCACAGCCAACAAGGCAGCAGGTTGCTTTGCATCACTGATTACTCATCTTACAAATAACTAATTTGTCATTTAGCTGCTTTCATGCAAATTGGCTTACCGAACACTTATTAAACAGAAAATCCCTCTGGTGCAACCTGCTATTAATGTGCCTTGCTGAAAGGCCAAATAATTGGCAAAATTGCACCAAATCGACCTGACAGTCATGCTCACTTGATCGATTGTGCCATTTTAACAAATCTGCTTATGAAAGGATAATGCATATTTTAAGTTTTCTGTTTTTAAATATTATATAAAATTGTGTTTCATTTCAGCATACATCAGTGTTATTTTAGTACTGTTTAATATTTAAATTTTTAACCATATTTTATTTATTTATAATTTAATATGTATATATAGTTTTTATTTTTTAGTTTCAGTTTATTTAGCTGTACTTCAAGTAAACACTTAATATTTTATTTCAGTTAATGTTTATTTTATTTCAAGTAACAAAATGGATTGATTTTATTTGGTTGGTTTTAATTTTAGTTAACTATAATAACTAATGTAAATAGTATTTTAATTACAATTGTATTTAAGCGATTATTTGCAATTCTGAGATCCTAAAATTCAGAGAAAAATATGTGTATTTTTATATTTTATGAAATATTTTTTTTCTATTATAAGAGAAAACAGTCTGGCCTACATTGATTTTCTTGTAAAACCCTGAATATAGTACTTAAAATGGTGTAAAAAAGGATTCTCATCCCATGGAAATACCATATCCGTCAACTACTAATGACTTCTATTTGTCAAACGTAATCGTATTCGTCTCATACAGGAAATAGGGAAACTGTGCCTTTAAATAACTGCTCTAGCTGGTTAGGTGATACACCCCAGAAAATATGGGCCAAGCAAGGTGCCATAGTGCTGACAGGGCACACACACATTCACAGACACACACTGGGCTTAGTGCCTGCAGAAATGGGGCAGAAAGAAAAGCAGCAGCATTGATCTCACTAGTGGCGCACAGTGTAAAAGACTGGCTGGGATTGTGGGAAATGCTCGAGACGACAACAATAATTTTGCACCTCCATCTTTTTCCTTCTTGCTTACTTTCCTGCCTGCGTCTGTCTGTGCTGTAATTTAGGCCAAATGTCCTGAATCACAGCAAGTATGCTCCTGAAACACTGCGCCCTTCTTCTGACATCACCGAGTGTACTTCCTCTCCAGAAAGTAAAAGACTGGAAGGCTGTAGCTGGCATTTGGGAACACAGGCTGTGTGTGAACTCAAACTGAGTCAACAGTGCTGTGTGCAATACACTTTATGAGTAAATGACAAATGTAGATTGCTGTTTCCATGGTGATGAAGGGGGTCCCCAATGATGTCAGAGGGTGACTTGTTAGGGTGCTGCCTGAATGTGCCATCCATTGTCAACAAGAAGTCTAAAACGGCAGTTGTGGGTAACCTTGCACGCGTTATACATGCACGTTACAAAGCTTACAAATTTCTTCACTATTTCTGAAAAAGTTTTTTCCTCAAGGAAAAACAGAAAAATAATTACTTAGTGATCTGAATTCATTTACTCTACACTCAGAGGAGCTAGTTATGAGACCGATGAGTAACGAACCACCGTTTAACACCCTCTACATCTAAGAAAATGAGAGTAGTGTACCAGTGCAATATTCTGACATTGTAAAAGTTCTCTGGAGGTTCACAGAAATCAGGTAAGCACTGATGAGTTTTCAGTACGAAACACTTCCTGATTGCTGCATTAAGATTTATTTACCTCACAGAAAATTGTAGACAGAACTTTAAGCATGACTTTAACCAAGTACTTTCAGGCATTTTCCACTGCCTGCTCTCAATCTGTAATATTTTTTTCTGGACGTAATGGTAAAAGTTGATGTGTTTACAGAACAAAGACTTATTTCATTACATTAACTCAAATATTATAAAGCCATCTTTTCACATGTCCACACAGCCAAGACATTTGGCTAGTTATATAACTATATCTTTGAATCTTTCAGCTTAAATCTTTCTACACATATACGCTAGTATTCAAAAGTCTGGGATAAGTAAGTTTTTTAATCTTTTGAAATTAGTCTTTTGCTCTCCAAAGCTGCATTAATTTTAGCAGACATATAGCAAAAACATTACTATTAGAGATGTAACGATATTACCAATATTGTGGTATTGTGAAAGCAAAACTGTCTTGATATTATCGTGGTCACATGACAATATGAAACGATATAGGTCTTCCAGGCAAAAAGTGTAGATTTTTAAAATATTGTAACATAAAACATAACAAAGTTGTGTTTTGGGCCATTATGCTTTGGCATAGTATCTGTCAAACAAACTGAAACTGAAAGCACCATATGGCTTAATCCCTTCAGACATTTCAAAGTGTTCACGTTTCAAAGCAAAGCATACACTTCGTTCAGGCGATCAGCATGTGATCCAGCATTTTCTGTGCCTCACAATGGCTCAGTTCAAAGTAAATCCAGTGAACTTGTTTATTGCATGTGCTGTGAGTTTAGCACAAGTTTGGGAACACAACGGCCACCAGTTATGCTTTACTTTCATGGATGATTACAGCATTTCACTAGATTTGTAATGAGAGTACTCCTTCAAAATAAAAGCTCTACTGCCATTTACATCAACTAAAAGCTTAAAAGTGCAGTATGAATTGCTGACAGCTAGCTTTAAATGTTACTGCAGTGCAAATTCAAAATATCTCCTTTAGGTGTAGAAATTATTATTGTACTAAATTAAGTATTGCAATTTCCCTGATGTAGTGCAAAAATAATACACCTTTGAAATAATTCAATTTTTATTTATTTTACAGTACAGTTGTTTTACAATGTATGGCTATTGCTGTCACAGGAATAACAATAACATAAAATTGTTATTATTATTATATTCTAATTTGTTTGGCTTCTAAAACACCAGTGTGAATGTAATTTAGACTGAGACAGTATATCACAACCAAAACGAGGGTTGAGTTTCCTTTAAAGTTCAGGTACTTATCAGTTTACTGACTGAAGTTTTCTTAGGAACATGGGTTGGAGATCTTAATTTTGTACTCTCAGTGTGCATTAGATAGAATTTAGAATTTAACTTTGAAAAGTACAGCATTTTCATTTTTTTCAAGTCTTTATTTGTTTTTTTTTTAAATATCACAATAATATTGTAACACGGACTTCATATCATGATATTATCGCATCGTGAGATTTTGATATCGTTATATCCCTAATTACTATTGTAAAATATTACTGTTACAATGTTACAACATATATAATGCTGAAGCTGCCATTACTTCAGTTTTCATTGTCACATTATCCTTCAGAAATCATTTTAATATACTGATTTGATGCTAAAGAAAGATTTCTTATTATTATCATTGTTAAAAACAGTTTTGCTGCTTAAAATTTTTGTGGAAACCATTATGCTTTTTTTCATGATGCTTTGATGAATAGAAAGTCCAAAAGAACAGTATTTATTTGAAAAATAACTTATTGTGACAATGTAAAACTCTTTACTGTCAATTTTAATCAAATGAATGCATTCCTGCTTAAGAAAATGAATTGAATGACTTACAAAAGTCTGAGTCAAATTCATACTTATTTAAACTTGGTATTCGTACAGTAGTTAAAGGGGGCATGAACTGCGAAATCGAAATCCCCATTGATAAGAGGTCACTGTATTATAAAAACATTGTGTAAGTTTCAGAACTCACAACTTTCTCAAGCTGTCTAAAAACAGCTTATATTGAAATCAATCTGCCAAAATGACAGGTTGTGGAATGTGCCACTTTATGATGTAACAGTGTGGCTAAACACCGCCTCCTTAGAAGAAGATCAATGACTGCTTCTACATCATTGCATGTTTAGCCCCGTCCACCGATTCATGCATGTAGTGTAAATAACGAGAGAAGCAAATGCAGATCTACGTAGAAAGATAAAGATGGCTCTGGACGCTGTGCAGTGCCAAGTTGTGGAAAAACAGTCTTTGCATTGCCTTCTTTCTGATCCCAACATTGAGAAAGAGTGGATGCAGTTTATTTTTAATGAAGTTCCAGGCCACATCAGTGAGAACTTGGTCCTCTGTTCACTTCATTTCCCTGCAGATTCGTTAACAAACAAGAAACAAATCGACGCAGGATTTTGCTTACCGACTATATTGGATCTGGCAATAATATCGCACCACACAAGAGTGAGTAACTCTTTTTATAACGTGGTCACTATTGCTTTGACTATTACAGATCGTTTGATATGTGCTGAGTATTTATGCATTTTTAACCTAAATCACAGCAGCGTCCATCTGTAGGCTGTCAAACAGACACAAGTGTTAGCCAATCATAGCAGGGGGCGTTTACTTTTGAGTCTACAATCTGCCACATCTATTCAAACAGAGCGTTCAAAACAGGACAGAAAATAGCCTATTACTTCTAAATTATGATGTTTTTTGATGTAATAATCTTGATAACATCATAAGTGTATCTCAGAGAATAGTACAAAATAATAAAAAGGAAGTTCATGACCTCTTTAAACAACTCACAGTCTGTACATTTTGAAAAATATCATTTGCTAATGTGAAATGTAAATGTGAAAACCTCACAGCTATATTCTAAACAGGATTATGACCTTGAGCTCACAAAGATAGTCGCCTACCTTTTTGGCACCTACTTTATGATGCCTTAAAATGGTACCTTTTAGGCAGCACACCGTGTACAGGAACAAAGCAAACATTATACACCTATTCAAGTTTACCTATGCATCACACTGACATACAAAACCATACAAAACCATGAAATTCACACTTTGCAATTGATATATCCATTTTCAGGGCTTTTAAAGAGAAAACTAAATGGTTTATCCTATATAGGTAATGAAAGAGTAAATGAAATCACATATCTGACTACAAAGACAGGTGTAATCTCTGATTTCTTTTCATCACTCCAGTGTCTTTTTTCTCCTTCATCTATTTCGTTTAGTCACTGTACCTGTCGTCCATTAGGTTTGGATCCCTGCAGACTGCAGTGTCCCAGGCTGCCGTTGGGGGTGGTGGCACAGCTGCTGATGATCTGGAGCTGTTTTTCAGCACGGTCGGCCCGGTCCAACAGCTCCTCGATGAACTGCTGAAGACGCACTTTAGCATTGGCTTCACGCGCAGCTGTTTCCTGGAGAAACTGATCGATCTGGGCCACCTCTCTGTGTGAGGAGGAAATGAACAAGAAAGAGAAATATATAAGGGTTTCTGTGGTGATACCTTGTCAGTTGCTCTTGATCGTATTATTAATGAATAAATGAGGAGCATGTAACTTTTAAGATATAGCAGTATGGTGTGGCATATAAATGACCTAAAGCATTCCCACCAATGGCATTTTCTTTTAAAGAATTTAAAGTCTACAGAACATGCAAATTTAAACCTGTCACACCTCGACAAATGGGAAAAGGGCATCTGATACCACTTTCTCCCTCCCATTTGTCCCTTTACTCATACTTGTTTACCTCCTCTAACATTCTGCAAATCCCTGGAGTGCGTGTACAGCCAATGAAAGCATGACAACTGTTATCTCTGTGTAGGAAATGTCTCTGTACACAAACACTGGCTTGCGCCTCTGTCGACACCATCACCTCAGTTATTCTGAGCTTCTCTCACACTCATAGTAGATTCTCACACAGTTGGACTTTTCATTTTCGTACGCCAATAAAATGGTATTTTGAGATACTGACATCTTGAGTATTTCAACCTAGGTTGCAAATAACGTCATAAGCCATAGTGAATATGCAGCAGTTCCTGTACTCAAGGAAGAGGCTATAATTATCCACATAAATTAAAAGCAGCATTTTATAAACTAGGAAAATGAATGTACGTAAATGTGATCTCGATGGCATTCATGTAATTGTGTAATCGCAAAAGATCCTCTAAGTAAATAACTATGATAAAGATCAGACTCTATTAAATTATCATGTACAACAGACTGTAGTCTGCACTGCTGTCTTTTTATATTTCATGGATCTGGTCTATATCATGTTGGTATTATTATTTCCAGCATGTTTCTCTTGTGCAAAAATTAATCGCAACCAAATCAAGATTTGATCAGTGGTGAAAACATGGACAAAAAGGCTCAATGAAAAAAAGCAGTTTATGCTAAAGAACCAAACAGACCTGGAATCTGTTGTTATTGATAAAACTAAAACTTTGACATAGCTAAAAGCTAGACCTATTGAAAAATAATGTAATGTAAATGAATATTAGAAATATTGCCTCTGCAACTAACTGAGTTGAAGTACCAAAAGTAAAACAAAGCTATACAGAAATAATTATTTAATAAAAACAACAAAAGCACTGAATTACTAAAATTTAAAAATAATCCTGAAAATATAAAAATAAAAGCTCAAAATGTTAATTAATAACAGTACTCACAGGTATAATGTATTAATAACACTCCTTGGAATACAGTTTAAGTCACATGGACCACTATTATTATTATTATATTATTATTAAAACTCCCTATTCATTGTTACAGCAAAGAAAAAAAACATTAAAGCAACCAGTACACTATTCAAAAAAATCTCCTTTTGTGTTTCAAAGAAGTCACATTGGTTGGGAATGGCATACCAGTGAATACATTTTCTTTCTAGACTTTTCAATTCAAAACAGTCATACTGAATCTTGTGTAATCACTTCTCGAATGACTGCTTTCTATTCACTCGACTGCAGTGTTCTTACTGTAGTAAAGGTCAACAATGTTTTTGTTTACTAACAGAGAGAATGACAGTCAATCAACAGTGTAAACGAGGCTAATTACAGGCCCAGTAATGTGGAGGCAGGGCAGATCAGCATGTGTTCACTGTGTGCTATAGCATGCGCACATCCACATACATTACGTCTACCTCTGCCCCCTGTATCTTGAACTGCAGTAGCAACTTGTCAGTAATTAAAGGGCTGGCACCTAATTTCGTCGGTCAGCTTGATAAATCTGTTTATCTAGCCACAATGTGTGGGGCCTCTCAAGAGAGAGTAACACTGTGATCAGTGTGTGTTTGTATTAAAGACACCAGGGAATCAAAATTGAAGTTTTGCGGATGTAGGTCCATGTCTGTTTGCGCTGAGACTGTCTCTATGTGAGTATACACTTACTTATGCAAATATATGCATTTTTACTGAAACAGTAGCCATTCTCTTTGGAAAAAAAAGAAAAAATACAAAAAGTAATGACTCATGTCGTATGCAGGGGCGTATGCAAATTTTAAATAATAAATGCTAGCAATTTTTAGCAACAAGCAGTTTGATATATCCTGCCCTAAATTCCAGTTTTAATAGTTTCAACAATATGCCCGAATGCATAGTCAATGAAGATTCTTTTAGAACCTTTAGAAATCTTCAGACCCATGCTAACCAGCAAAAAATTGACCTCTTAAACGCAGTAAGCCCTCTGAAGTACACTTTTTTAGGATTCTGGTTGTTTCACAGTTTATTGTGGTTTTTCCTTGACTGTGCCTTTATATGAATCAGATTGCATGGAACAGTTGCTGAACCACTCCATTTTAATCTCAATCCAAACACGCTGCATATATGAGTAGTTTTTGATGTAAATTAGGTTGTATAATTTCAAAATTTAAAGCAAAAACAGAATGGTCTGACCTTTGCTTTGTGAAATTATGCTAGATAAAACATCTTCAAATGAGACACAAATTCACTCTCTGACAGCAGGTGGCGCTTATGGAACAGCAGCGATACAGCATTTCCTTTGTTACTGCTGTAAACAAAGCTGTGCTGCCCTTTAAATACTATGTTAATATGCATTACATGGGGGTAAGATAAAAAAGGAAAGTCAGTCAGTTCCCCTTAGAGAAACATTTATATAAAGCCCCATTCATTGAATTTTTTTGGTGCTAACTTGTCCACATGGTAGAAACAATGGCCTGGGCTGATGTAATAGATACCCACAATTTTAAACAAGTTCAAAGATATTTTTGTTGCTCATAACTATATATAGTTACTATATCCATAAATGCAGTTATGTCCTAAAATTCAAGATATTGATGCAAAAAAAAATCCCCCTGTATGTATTTTGTCTCATATTTATAATTATATATATCACATATCATACAATATCTCACGGGCAGCAAGAGCAATGACACGAGTGCTGATTTTGTCCCGACCTATCACAAGCTTAAATGTGATTTTATACAACAGTTCAGTAAATAAGAAGTTGATACTGTGTTATGTTTTAAACACTATATTATGTTTTTTTGCTCAATTTTGCAAAGAGCATATTACCTTTGAAGCCATAGCAGAATTGTTGTGCATCTCCAGGGCAACACAGCAGTGTTTAGTTTCTGAATGATTTCACGTTTTGAACAAAACGTGTGACTCAATGGTTCAAAGGCCTATTTATAAAGAGAGCCATTTACTCCATTCCTGAATGAATCAGCCGTTTGAACGAATCGAATGAGTAAATGACTCATAAAGACATTTACCGCAACCTGCTGGCAGATTTAGTTTCTTATTCAGAGTAACATTTCATTAAAAAAGAAGAAGAAAAAAAATAATAACATTAAAAGGATAATTCACACACACAAAAAATGTTTTCTGTCATTATTTACTCCCTCCTGTCGTTTCAAACCTCTCTTTTGTGGAACATAAAAGAAAGTGTTTTAAAGACTGTTGGTAACAAAGCCATTTTGGTTACCGTGACTTTCTTTATATGAACAAAAAGTACCGAGATGTTTCTCAAATTATCTTCTTTTTTGTTCCATAGTCTACGTTAGGCCATTGCAGGCTGAAAGTTTATGTGCAGTACATTTTATGTTGAATCAAATAAATTATTTCTTTCTAAAGCTACAATTTGCAATGTCAACTTGTTACTTTCTCATTTAACACAAAAATAGCTTTAAATAATCTTTTGTGGGTATTTTCAGAGCCAAATTTATTTAGTGTCCAATTTATCAATGTGTCGATTAATTTAATTAGATTAATTAATCGACACATCATGTAATTAATTAGATTTCAAATTTGAATCGACTGACAGCCCTAATATATATACACATATGAAGAGTTCAGATGCAAAACCCTCTAAATCCATCTGAAGTCTTTCTTTAAGAAATGCATTTTTATCAGGCCCTGATGTATAGGTTTCTATGTAAGTACCAGTACTTCTGATTGGACTGAGGCTGGGATTTTAGCGAGTTTGAAGTAAAAGTATTTGATGGACGTATAATATGTGTCGAGAGCATTCACTTAGTATTATTATCTCATTTTTGAAAGAGATGGCTTTTAGGGGGTTTTGGATCTGAACTCTTCATAAATATATATATATATTATCATAAAACACACCAATTTGCATTATCATAACGGGACGCAGATTAGACCGGAAGTCAGACCCATAGAATTTGCAAATGGCCAAGCCCGCTTTTAACATCAAGCTCATTTTACTTAAATAGTGTTTAAAGAAAAACATTTCAGTGGAAGAATATGGGTAATTCTTAATTTATTTCTTCACTAATCTCTGGTCAAAACAGATTAGAAATTCTGCACATGCATATAACTAATCTCCACTGGAAATTAATGATTCATGTTTATCATTTGTTGAAGATAGCGGAAAGGCAGCTTAACACTTGTCTAAGCAGATGCAGTTGCTGGGCAAAACTTTTCAAAAAGTCCAAATGCTGGCTGAATGACTGGCCTGGTCGATATGTATAGGTTTAAAGTAAACACAATTAAGCGGCAGACGAAAGCATGGACAATTAAGTGGCTGAATCAGCATGACATATTACATTGTGTCTCCTGCTGTCTGCCCTAATCAAAGCTCTCCCAGTGTAGCTTACAGTCCTGGAGCTGACTGAAACTTCTTCACAGGGGAACATGAATACAAATAAGACTGCCAGCCTAAAAAGCTGATATCTAAATTCCAACATGCTACAAGCAAAAAACACTAGGAGAGACTCCCTGGCTTTCAGATTCACACTGTGGGAATTCAAACTAGGTATGTTTGTTTGAAAGTGCTCTAGCTTGTGTCAGCTAATAAACCTAACCTTCTCTAATGAGCACAAACACATTCACAAGCACACAACCTATTAATAACCAAAAACAAAGAGCAATTTAATATCTCAACTGAAGGTCATACCTCAAGGTCTGAATTGGAATGTATGACAGAACTCTGAATGTAACGGCGAGAACACAGTGTACAAAGTGTGTGATAACCAGTGTGCCTGCTTACTTCCACACATTCCTTATCTAAAAACAACGGATTAAAACTGCTCAGATATAATGTTGCTGTTGTTCAGAAAGGTACATTTCCTCCAGAAACCAGTTGTGTTTGGAAACCAAGAAGTAGCTGTTTGTAATGCCCGGTCAAAAAAAAAAAAAAAAAAAAAAAACTATTTTCATGATAGCTGGTTGTAGCCAATCAAAAAAATCCAGTTAAGCATTTGTAGCAGTGGTTATCTTAGAGCAGGTGATGTTTTTATTGGTAGACATTAGGGTTGTCACGATACCATAAAAATGACTAACGATACTATACCAGCTGATGTATCACGATACCATGCAGTATTCTGTTAATTTGAAATTCAATTCTACAAAATGAATCAAACTTTCATAAATAAAAAGATGCAAATGAAAACAGAAAGGATCTTTCTCTTAATACTTCATTAATGTGAATCAATGACTGGCTATTGTTATCCATGAAATCAAGTAAACAAAATTCTTCATGTAAACAAAATCTTAGCACTGCACAGAGGCTGCATGAAGTGACATTTAGATGTGGTATTTATAGATTTAGACTGTATTTATAATTGCATAAATAATGTTATAAGATTAATGTTTTAAATACAAAACTCTGAATATAGAAATATGTTGGAAAAGAATGTAATATGATGGGAAAGTGTTCATGATTGAATCACTGAGTCATTCAAACGATTCTTTCAAAACAGCTGAATCCTTCAGGAGCGAATCAAATGACTGTTTTTATGAATGGCTTAGTGTATCAATTATTCGCCCAAGTCAACGCGGATTCGTATTTGAACACAGAAACGAAATAAAAACAGCTACTACTTTACTACTAAAAGCACAGCAAAAAGACATTTTGGCAATCAACTTGTAATGTTTCTGCTGGCATGCACGTTAAAAAGGACGTTTTAAACAGTTTTCCTGCCGTGCATACAACATATCTTACGGTACTACCGTCTGGACGATACTACCGTTTAAAAAATGCAATGGCACCGCAGGTGTTTTTAAGCCTCAGTATTGCGGTACTACCGTAGTACCGGTATATTGCGCAACCCTAGTAGACATTAAATGTATAATTCATCCAAAAATGAAAATTTTGACATTAATTACTCATCCTCATGCCGTTCCAAACCTGTAAGACCTTTGTTTATCTTCGTAACACAAATTAAGATATTTTTGATAAAATCAGAGAGCTTTTGGATTTTATCAAAAATATCCTAATTTGTGTTCTGAAGATAAATGAAGGTCTTACAGGTTTGGAACGACATGAGGATGAGTAATTAATGACAGAATTTTTATTTTTGAGTAAACGATCCCTTTAACATTTATAATACAATAAGCTAGAAAAGCAAAACAATCTGGCACCACTAAAATCCGTAGGCTAACCAGTTTAGCATTTATATACATTTATGCAAGGTGATTTTCTGTCATTTCTAACAAAGCACAAAATAAGTATGTTTGGTCAAGTCTGATATCAAGCATCACTTTTTCTGAATCCACGTGGGTCCAAATAGCAAAAAATCAGATAAAAACACAAAACTACAAGACAGTGTACTTAAATGCTAAACTACAATCCCATTAAGCAATGTGAATGACATAATCAAATAAAAAAAAATATAAACTATTGATTAAATAGTTATTGATGCTGATTTTAAATAGAAACAATACATTTTATTGCAAAGTATGCATATTATGCATACACGTAAAGTAGTTAGAAAGCATAGTAAAACTGATTCTGTTAATATAGACTCTTTTACAGCAGTGCTTCATGCAATTATCTTATCGGTGGAGTTTTTTTTACATAATCATGGCTAATGTAGTTTTTCATCAGGAGTTCTGCTGTTCAACATGTATTCAATAATGCTAGCTGACCACTTCAACAAAAGCATATAACATTGATTAAAAACCTCACAGCTCACAGTAGATCTGTCTTTAAAGGTTTACAAGTTATTGTTCAAAATCAATTCTCCTATGGAGAAAATTTTTACTTCTGGAACCAAACTGCTGCAATAAAATCAATTTAGGGTCTGAGGGACTAGATTCTATGATGGTGCTGCTCAACCTCGCAAGACACCGTTGCAGCTGGCATACAGAGTTCAGCTTGTATTCACACAAATCTAAAAAAGACTCTTTTTTAAAAAAAAAAAAAAAAAAAAAAAAAAAAAAACCTTGATCTTTCAATTGACTGCAGACTGTTTTCCGGACTGGTTTCCATGGGAACAGCTATTGGTTGGCTGTCAAATATGTCTTTAAACAATAATTCTTTTTATTGCTACAACAAAGAATGTATGAACAGTGCACCGGGAACATTTTTACTTAAATTTAATAAGCCATTTCATTCAGATTCAAAGAATTATATTCCATTCACAGAAGGTTAGATGACTAATGCAAAATGTTCTGGAATATTAGTTGTGCAATACAGAAATAAAATAAGTACAGATGCAATATGTCCAGATGAAGCACTCAAAAAATAAGAACTAAATCAAATTTTTTCTTAATGCTTCATGCTATATATATACTACACTAAATGACTGTCACTAAGGATGTGCAAAACTAGATCTGAATTTTTAGCACCACTGCTAAAATCTATAAAACAAAAAACATAATACAAAAAAACTCCTACAAGAACTTCACAGCCTCACTAATTACCTAGTCAGTTTTTAAAAGTATAATGTATACTAATGAGCTAAAACAAGACCACAAACTGATTGCATAAACATGAATTTTCTCAGCTAAAGCAATTTCTCTACTATTTATGAACTGCAATTGAGAAAAGTCTGCATTTTCATGATTTGAAGGCTGTTTGTAAAACTAATGCAGGGCATCAGTCATGGACAACTGAGAAACAAAGACGTCGCCTGGAAATAGGAATCGTACATCTGACATTTAACATTCCTCTGCACTAATGCGGTGACAATTATTTCAAGTGCACATAAAAATAGCAGCAGAGGGCTAATCACCAACTCACTGTATTCAGACTAGTAAATGATTATGTAACGCTGTAAGCAACACGCAGTCTCCAGACAATATGAATGATAATTAGATGCAAGAAATAGAAGAAACAAGAGTGGTTAATGAGATGAAATTAGAGGAGGGTAAAAACGGGGTCTTGGAATGCTTAGAAGTATCACAGATTATAAGCTTGACTAAATTGCTTTTGTTCACACTGCCGAGATCTACGTGCTATCAGTCACTCAGCTGATGCTCATACAAGTAGAAGAATTGTTCATTTGCATGTTACAAAATGTATAAAGAGATCTTTAACGAGTGATAAATCATAAGGAATTTTTTTTTCCCAAAACAAAACCTTTCATCTAAATGAAAATCATTTAATAATCAATCAATTTATTTGTTTAACACACACATTAAGTAAAAATGTACATTTTTACAGAACACTTGTTTCATGACTGATTTATTAAAAAATATAAGGAAAAATATGGATATGTAGAATTACTCTAGAATTATGTTTTTCGAACTAGTTTATGACACTGAATGGCTTTCCTGAGGTAAATGTAACATTACATGGCATTGTTTACAAGCTGTTGACATCTTACCAAATTTGAAACAATAAAAGTGATAAAGAATGAGTTTTCAGTTTTAGAACAAATATTTTCAGTTGCTGAATTTTCAATGTTTCACTATTCTAGGCAATTCCAACAAGCTCATGTCCTCAAACTGCGCCTGTCCTGTAAATTTCAACATCGGTATGACAGGATAGGTCACAGAGGAAGACAAAGCCAGCGGAAAGAGAACATCAGCAGAGATTTGTATGCAAATGGAGAGAGATTATTATATGAGCACTCTTATGAACAGAATACTAAATACACACACAGTATATCAATCTGTCATTCACACTTCTGCCCTCCTCAAGATGGATACTATGGCATCACAGAGGTACTCTAATTGCAAGACAGATGAATTAATCATGATCTGCAAACCTAAGTTTGCATAATAATTGCGGCCATGGACACTGGATCTATCTATTCACATTTAAAAGAGCTGAATTGGACATTGTGACACAAATGAGAAAGCACTGAATTCAAGGATGGTCTTTGTTTAATTTGAAGCATGAAAAAAATGCTATGCACAACAAGATAGGCTAGCTGTTGCTAATAAAGCAAGTCTGGCTTGAAGATGTAAGTCTGTAAATTTCATTGGTTAAATTATAGTGTATCTGTATAGATCTGAACAGCTTGAAAGCTCCAGAGGATATACACACAATAGGCAAATAAAGCAAAAATCAGCAAGTGTGAAAATAAGCCAGAGTCTGCAGAGGAGAAACAGAGATCAGATGGGATATGAGACGCTAACAAGATCGAGGTGACAGTGAGAGGGGGGAAAAAAAGACAGAATGGAGGAAGGGTATTGAGGGTCAAAAAGCAGAGAGGTGAGAGAGGTAAAAGAGAAATGAGGCCTTTTTCTACCTGCCAGCAGTGCGTGACCGGTTTCTCAAGAAAGCTCTAATCCACAGGCAGCTACAAATCAATCACAGTGGGTGTATATTTCAGATGAAGTCCTGCTGAGAATATCACACAGCATATGAGTCTCTAAACTCAGACCACTCCAAAAGCTCAATTGCCCCTCTTTTTTGGACTAGTACTGTATATCCAGTATATGAAACAAAATCATTCTGGGACAGGTGATATTTTTTTTGAATAGCTTTATCCTGGGGCTTTAACAAAGGGAGGATCATTTCTTTCAACTTACCTTTTCCCTATTCATTCTTAACAACTAAAATACCACTTGAAAGCTTTTATACTCAATATTGCTAGAATTCTATACTACTCAATACTACTCTGAAATCGGAAAACTCTCATTTGTAATTTTCTGGCTTTTGGTCAGAAAAGAAATCAGATGTTATGAAATTGAAAAGGCTTTGTAACCATACACCAGGATTGAAAAGGCTTAGTGAATATGCAGCCTTTTAAAATATATTATTATTTCATCCCTTCACACTGCAAGTTTTGAGCTCATAACATCCAATTAAATACACTGAAATACAAGTTATCTGATGGACTCAATTTTTCACTTTCTCTCAGGGTTACCACTCCATTATGGCAGTGAAATCTTACCATGATAACATGAAGATGTATTTGTGACTGAGCTGCTACAGAGAAATACAGCTAGGAAATTGATGCCATTGTTATTATAACAACATTGCAAACTGGATTAGAGGCAATGGCCGCAGGGTGTAGAGTAGTTCATCAGCTCTTAGGCAGAGGAGATAAAAATATCTGCAGATCACAGGAGCACAAGCCTTTAGAAAACTCTGCCATTATTTATTCAACCTCACGTTGTTGCAAAAATTTCTAACTCTCTTCTGCAGAACACAAAATAAGATATTTTGAAGAATGTTGGTAACCAAATAGTTTTGGTGACCAATGACATTGACTTTTCTCAAAATATTTTCCTTGGTGTTCCACAGAAGAATGTAAGTTTTGGAATGCCATGAGGGTGAGTAAATGATGACAGAATTTCAAGAATTATTAATTTAAACAATCCACATGCTGGCATTTAATTTGGTGTCTGGGGCATTGCAGGTTCATACAGGTTGCACTTTGCAATGTTCGACAAGGACTGTTTCCAAAAAGTTTCCTAAAAAAGCGGCGCAACTGTTTTCTGTATAAGAAATGTTCATTGAGTGCCAAATTAGTGTAAAAGAATAATTTCTAAAGGATCATGTGACGCTGAAGACTGGCGTAATAATGCTGACATTCAGCTTTACAATCACAGGAATAAATTACGTTTTAAACTATGTTAAAATCAAAATCAGTTCTTTTAAAGGGATCGTTCATACAAAAATGAAAATTCTGCCATTAATTACTCACCCTCATGTCGTTCCAAAACCGTAAGACCTTCGTTCATCTTCAAAACACAAATTAAGATATTTCTGATTAAATCAGAGAGCTTTCTGACACTGCATAGTCAGCAACATAATTACAATGTTCAAGGCCCAGACATGTAGTAAGGACATCATTAAAAAAGTCCATGTGACCATCAGTGGTTTAACCATAATGTTATGAAGCTACGAGAATACATTCTGTGTGCAAAGAAAACAAAAATAATGACTTTACTCAACTGATTCAATTTCAGAAAGCTCTCATATTTCACCAAAAATATCTTAATTTGTGTTCCAAAGATCCAAAAAAAACCTTATGGGTTTGGAACAACATGTGTAATTGGTGAGTAATCAAAAAAAGAAGTTCACTTGCAGAATAAAAGTTTACAAAAAAATTTACTCACCCCTTGTCATCCAAGATGTTCATGTCTTTCTTCAGTCGTAAAGAAATTATGTTTTTTGAGGAAAACATTTCAGAAATGTTCTCCATATAGTGAACTTCTATGGTACCTACGAGTTTGAACTTCCAAAATGCAGTTTAAATGCAGCTTCAAAAGGCTCTAAATGATCCCAGCCGAGGAAGAAGGGTCTTATTTAGCAAAACGATTGGTTATTTTCTAAAAAAAAAAATAATAATAATAATAGTACAATTTATACACTTTTTAACCTCAAATACTCATCTTGTCTAGCTCTGCGAAGCACATGTGTAATCCGGGTCAATACAGCTGAAAAAACTTCCATCTCATTTTCTCCTCCAACTTCAAAATCATCCTACGTCGCAGCAGAAGTACCGACCCAGCGTTTACAAAGTGAACATGCAAAGAAGATCGCCCTTTACAAAAAAGGTAAAACAGCGATGTAGGTCAATTTTGAAGTTGGAGGAGAAAATAAGATGGGAGTTTTTCGACATACCCTAACTGTATTGACCTGGATTACACAGAGTATGCATGCACATTGTGGAGCAAGAAAAGACAAGCATTTAAGGTTAAAAAGTATATAAATTGTATTGTATTGCATTTTCGAAGTTCAAACTCGTGGGCACCATAGAAGTCCACTATATGGAGAACAATCCTGAAATCTTTTCTCAAGAAACATAATTTCTTTACGACTGAAGAAAGACAGACATTAACATCTTGGATGGCAAGTGGGTGAGTAAATTATTCATAAAATTTTGTTCTGGAAGTGAACTTCTCCTTTAATGACAGAATTTTCATTTTTGTGAGAACTACCTCTTTAAATGTATTGTTTTGTACTGTTATACTGCCCTTTTAATCAAATAAATGCACTTGTTGAGCGTTAGCAACATGAGATCTTTCAAAAAAGAAATCTTACTAACCTACCACCAACCTCACACTTCTGAAAAGTAGCGTATGCTGTATTTTTGTTCTGCATTGTTTTGCATCCAGCTAAGCTACACAAATGTACAAATGCTTTTCACACCAATAAAAAACACTAAACTGCAACAACCATGAACATGAAAAGCCTGCCATAGAGCAGATTAAATCTGACTGAAGACATACCACAGAGATGGTACAGTTGCTGGTTTGTAAACTCTCTTGCTCAATTGCCTCGTCTAAATGAGGCTAACCCGCAGAGCTGTCGAAAATGAACCTAGCATTTCTTCTTTTGTGAACGCCCTGCTTGCTCCACAAAGCAACTTCTGTTGGAGAGCCCTAGAGTGAATCAAGCGTTTGAGCAGTCAAGAACATTTCTCATTATTCCTTCAATCAAAGCCACTTCTTCCTCATTGCAAGGGGTTGGTCATTGAACAAGGTGGGATGTGTGTTACTTACTGTTGTTTGTGTGAGAGTTCCTGCTCCTTGTTAACCAGATCCTGCTTAAGGCTGGCGAGCATCTCCACAGACACGTCCACTTGCCGCGAAAGCTCGGTGGCCTTGTCCTCCAGGTCTTGCTTCTCCTGGCTGAGCCTCTCGCTCTCCAGCTTTGCCTTTTCCAGCTCCAAGCTTTTCCTCTCCAGCTCCGCCTGCAGACGCCCGACACGTGCCGCGATCTTCTGCTCCACCTCTTCTGACAACTTCTCGAGCCTCTCGTCTAGCTCGAGCCTCTCAAACGCTCGAGCTTTCAACCGAGCCAGGCCCTCCTCGTAAGCCGCCTCCACGGCACTAGCGGCCACGTTTGCGGCCACCGCCACGGCGTTGTTCCCTGTGGAGGACAAGGCGTCGCCGGAGCTCATGGCTGTCTTCACCAGGATCTCGCCCAGAGGAAACTCCACATTGGGCAAGTAGCAAGCAGTAGACGAAGGCGCAAGGCCGAGCTCCTCTCCAGAGCAGGGCAATTCGCGGTACGGAAAACGAGATTCGGCGGCGAGGGCTCCGTCGGCCACTAGGGGGAGCAGCGCAGCGGCATCGCATACGCTGTTGGACTTGGACAACACATACAGGGTCTCGTAGGTGTGGTTGTACTCCAGATGGGCGCGTAGAGACGACAGACTTCGAAAGCGCTTGTGTTCCCCACAGCGAGGACAACGGTACGGCAGGTCCAAAGAGGCCATTCCACGCTCCCGTGGATGCCAGGATGAAGCAACCTGCTCACGCCACCAAGCGCTGCCAAGAGCAGGCAGGGACAGGGGCTGGGCACCACAGATGACCACTCATCTCAGATGTTCTGGGTTTGCTACAGGCTGAGCAAGGAACTGGGGATCATCACACATGCTCCTTCTGAGTCACAGGTTCTTGATTTAGTTCTTCAATAAGGTCTTGACTGCTGTTAGGCCTATTTCTGGCACTTAATCGGTTTTCCTCACAGACCAAATCTTTTGTCCTAGTCAAAGAGAGAAAAGACACACAAAATCAACAAATTTTAATGCATACAGTATAGGGTATCTGAAGTTATCAGCACTTATATTTTATTTTAAAGGGGACATTGGATGCAAAATTCACTTTTACATGGTGTTTGCATATAAATGCGTGGACACAACCACCCTACAATGATATACATTTTCTCACTTCTTTTTTTAATCCCCAAAAACTTAAATTATCAAGCCATTTATTTTTCTGAGAAGTATGACATCATACTGTTCAGGCCCCGCCCACCCCTGGCTGTTTTCTGCCATTTTCGCCGTGCTCGAGCAGCTAAAGCAAAAACAATGTCTTGAAAGGAATGCAGGTGTTTTGTAGTTGGATGTAAAAGTAAACATTAGAGTCTTCCCAACATCAGAGCCAATGGATTAGTTTTGTTTTTGATGGTAACGTGCCACCAAATGCACAAAAAAATGGAGGAGAGGGGTGGCGTGAGCAATAGCTCATTATCATTTAAAGAGACATGCACCGAAACTTGACAAGGTTAAAAAAAAAAAAAAGTGTTGTTTTACACGACCACTGAGGAATTTTAACCAAAGTATGTTACAGACATTTCATCAAGACCCTAAAGAATCATACCAACTTGTGGAAAATGGGCATCCGATGTCCCCTTTAAGACCTGCTCATTACTTCTATCGGCTTCTATGCAAGCACACCAAAGGGCAAATTGAAATAATGTTGGGTCCATTATCATTTGGCTATAATTCTCAGTTTAAATACACTGGTCTGTTTTACTTATTGGAACAATACAGATGACATTAAAAAGTCACATCTATTGACCGATTCTAATATGACTACCAGTATTGTGCATCGCAATTTCAGTTTGATTCTGCAAGGTACTGGAATCTTCTGTCACAAAAATATCAAATTTCTTGTATGTGTGAGCATGTGGCCAATAAAGCTTTCTGATTCTGATATTTAGCAAACTCACTGAACACAGGATGTGTAAAATTGCTTTACTTGCAACCTGAGGAACATAAAAGCTGATATCAGCTCACTGGAGGCATACATTTATATTTGTGCCTTGCAATATATATAAATCTCTGTTCCTGAAATATACACTAACTGAAACTCATTCCTTTTATCAATTCTAATAACCTTTTTTTGGAATCTTTTTTTCTCCACAAGGCCTCACTTATAGTAAAATGAACAGCACATGGAAGTGTACAACAAACACAAGACAATTTAAATCATGAGTTGAAAAGTAAAAGATTTTTAGTCAACTAATCTCTCTGAGTGGCTTCAGCCTCTAAGGAACTGAGAATGGGCTCGCATGGAGTCGATTTAGCTGAATATGCATTTTTATGCACTAATGGAAATGAACATATTATGTCCAGGCCTCTATCAAGTAAGTATATCTTTCAATATGCCACACTACAAGGTGATTACTCAATGTAATGTTTGGCAATAGTTCAAGGAACAGTCTCTTAGAAGCTTAACAACACTGCAAAGGAGGCTCTGAAATTATTGGTAGTAGGTCACTTGGCATGATAGTTCATCTAACTACTCGCAATAAGACACTTCATCAACGTAAGACAAGTCTAAAAGTGTAATTAATCCCCATTAGTGTTCAGCAGTCTTCTATACAGTTCCATTTCCCACCCTTTTCATTCCCACAGTATTGGGAACGCTGCAGATAAGAATAAGCATGAAACTGAAATGATGAGTATTTATCCTGAACACATGATCCTGGAATGAATTTCAGATGAGGCTCCAGTGAAAGAGCCAGTCATATTCATTCAGCTGGGGATTAGACGAGCACAATTCTCCAAAATTAATCCAAGATACTGAATCAAATAATCTGCCATAGTAGGTCATGCGCAGTGCATTTTTAAAGCAATATTATAGAGTAAAATGGCAACCGCTAAATTGCAGTCTTGGCTCAGGAAGTTTATTTCCTGTTCATGTTCTGATCAGAATTTCATAATAATAACAGAATAATTTTTTTTATTATTTTTAAACCTTGAACAAAATCAATAAACTGACAGATGAATCACAAAATGCATTTGATTCCCAGTATTTAAGAATAATAAGACAAGCAATAATTGTGCTCTTATAAAAGAATAAATGAGCAACATTTATAATTTAAGGACACGACTCTTGTGAAAATGAAATATACTAAAATGCATTTAAAACACATCTATTTCATGCCAAGTATACTACAAATATATTTACATATTATGCACTTAATTAAAAAAATACCCTGCAACTGTACTTTTAGTATACAAAACTGGTCAATTTAAAGTCTCCTAAACTGGGACAACTAATTTTGTACTTATTGCACTTTAATTGTGCGGAGGTAGTGCTGAAGTCCAACTAAAGATATACTTAAGTATATTTGATTGTGCTAAAGTGGAACTATTGCAAGTATACTTTAGGTACACTTTAAATATTTTGCATTTAAAGATATTATTTAATGATCATAAAATCCTCATCAATAGTAACATTAAAATATATTTTAGGCTTAATATTAGAAATGTGCATTGTGCACAAGTAGTACTCCAAATAAAGTTTAATTACAACTTTTATATCAGTAAATCTCAGGTGATATGTCAGTAAATATGTTAATAGACTTGAACTATACTTAGTATAAAATAAATGGATCCCTAGTAAAACTTTTTTACTAGCGAAATCACCAATGTTGCAACACAAAATGATAAAAAATAATAATAATAATAATAAAATTCATGCAAACATATCATATATAAATATACACTACCATTTAAATGTTTGAAATCATTAAGTTTTAAATAAAATAAATTAATACTTTTTTTTTTTCAACAAGGATGCATTAAATTGAGAAGTGACAGTAAAGATTTTTCCATTGTTACAAAAATATTAAGTAGCACAAGAATTTTCAACATTGATAATAATGAGAAATGTTTCTTAAGCAGCAAAGCAGCCAATTAGAATAGTTTCTGAAAGATCATGTGACACTGAAGACTGGCATAATAATGCTGAAAATTTAGCTTTGCCATCACAGAAATAAATTACATTTTAAAATATATTAAAACAGAAACCGTTATGGTAAATTGTAATAATATTTCACAAAAATACAATTTTTCCTGTATTTGTATTCAAATAAACACCTTGATAAACAGACTTCTTTCAAAAGAATAAAAAAAATGTACTAACTCCAAACTGTGGTTATATATATAACAAATGGTAGTTTATAATTTATATTTACATAGATTGAATACTCATCAAGGTTAATTACAAAATATTTCAGTAAATAAAAGCTCAGATGTTAAGGGAGAATATAACAAGATCAGAAGTTCCAAATAAAAATGTTAATTTTATTATAAATTTACACTAGACAGATAATTTTAAAATCACAAATCGGGCTGCCATTGTCCAAGACTGCCATTGTCTGATTTGATTGTGTTAGACGTGACAGCCAGTCAACCTGATTAATCCAGGTATGACCAGTTAACCACCTTAGGCTGGATTGCATTGTTATTATTTACTGTATGTGACCAGTGCAAGATGTACTTAGTCTGAGATAATAAATAAAGTGTGATTTCAGAAACAGTGACACTGACTCGGATTGGCTGGACGATATCTTATTGCAAAAAAAAAAAGAAAGAAGGAAAACAAATTTGACAACAAGCTTAAACAATCATGTCAAAACCTAGACCACATCTGCTGTCCTTGGCTCATCAAATCACAACGGGTTTCCACAGTGGCGTTTCTCTCCCACAGGGTACAAAACATGGGCTCTTTCCCTGAGGCTGCTTGCTGATTTAAGAGCATCATCATTATATCATCTATTGTGACACACATTTTAAAAAGCGGAGATACATGAGAATCTGTGCAATCAGATTCATTATGTGGATGTCTTCATATGTCATTCTGTCAGGAGTGCACATCATTACAGGCACTTTGGTATCATTCTTGGTTTTGTCCCTATTGTGCCACAAATGATCTCTGTCTGGGTTTGTCTCACTCTATAACCTCCTTCCTCAGCTGAGCAGACAGAGAAAACCTTTTCATTACTAATGGGGCTTGAAGACTCTCTCGTCTCAAATCTGTAATGGGATAACAAAAGACTTTTGATTAAGGCCTTCTTAGCAAGCATTAGCAGTAAAAACATAACTAAAACCATTAAAGTGTTCTCTTAACAGCAGCCATTTAAGCCTAGGAAACAGCCAGGTGCTATCAGAGGTTACGAAAGAGCGGCCGCTTTGATGCTACATGACGATCAACATTCCTGCAATCAGCTCTGACCTTGATGACAGAGAGCCGTTTGAGTCTTGCAGACAAACTGCTGCTTCCAAGATGGAGGTTCATTGTTGCCACGGATACAAGCTTAGAATGCGAGCCACAGTAATAAATGGATACAAACAAGCCAGCCAGTAATGATGAATCATCAGAGAGAGGTAACAAGGAGAGGAGGATGGGGTGCGTAAGTCAAAGAATACAGGAAGAATGTTGGAATGGACTGAGAAGAGAGTGAACGACAGCGGATTGGTTTTCGTAGAGAAAACGCCATTATCAATTAAAGAATTATACCATTGTGGAAAAAAATACAGATTATGACATATATATTTGTTACAGGGATATATTGGTTATTGGCTGAAATTAAGAATAATATATATATATTTTTTTTACATGTATGGCGGGAAAAAGAATAGTTCAACCAAAAATGAAAATTCAGTCAATTACTCACCCTCATGTCGTTCCAAACCTGTATTTTCAAGAATGTTGGTAAAACAGTTGACGGTAGCCATTGATTTACACAGTATTTTTTTCCATATTATGGAAGTCAATGGCTACCAGCAAATGTTAAGTTGCCAACATTCTTCAAAATATCTTCTTTTGTGTTCAACAGTGGAGCTCATACAGGTCTGGAACTTGAGGGTGAGCAAATGAAGACAGAATTCATAAATAAATACTAATAACTTAATACTGTTAAATGTAATCTTTAACAAATTTTAATGTTCTTTTTTTTTTTACACTGCACATTCACTCGCAGCATCTAAAATTAATGATTTTAACTGTTTTTTAGTGTTTACTTTTTACTTTAATTAAATATAGTATAGATTAAAAAGTATAGATTTTAATATCAGTTATTTAGTGGTTAACATTTTAAAAAATATATTAAAAAATGATTATATATATATATATATATATATATTTTTTTTTTTTTTTTTTTTTTTTTTTTACATTGTAGTTTGACATTTTAATTATAACACATGAAACTCAACAAATGAAAAGCCACAGCCATTCCAAATCTCACTGGACCTCCTGCTCATGTTAAATTATAAAAAGAAAGGCTGATTGTAAAACAAGAGGTATTATATGACAAATTCAAGAGGATTTGTGAAAACAAGGACAATTAAAACCACCCAGTGGCTTTAGGAAAACAGCGAACGGTGAGCAATATGCATTTATGGTAAATATAGAAGGAATATGTCAAAGTCATTTATATGTGCCAAACTTCCTGCTGCCAGCAGGTGGCGCTATGACTATAACTGAATATTGGTCTTTAGACGTCTTCGGGCCAGGACTCTTATCAAACACGTGAAGTTTGGTGCAGATTGGACATTATGTGTTTAAGTTAGTGTAAAATGAGACATTTCCTGTTGCCAGCAGGTGGCGCTATGATTGTAACAGAATATTAGTCTTTAGATGTGTTCAGGCCAAGATTCTAATCAAACATGTGAAGCCTGGGGCAGATCGGACATCAAAACATCAAACTTTGTCAGGCCGCCACGGACACGCCCTTTAACAAAAACTCAAGATCTTTACAATTTAACATTGCAAAGGCCTTTAGAATAGACTGACCAAGTATAATGTTGATGTCATTAAATCTCTATGAGGAGTTCATTAGGGCATAAAACATGCCACTTCCTGTTAACTGAATATGAATGGCTAACTGAATATGGTCATGGGCATGTGTTCAGGACAGGACTCTTACTAAACATGAAGTTTGGTGCAGATCAGACAGTGTATGCCTGAATTATAACAACATCAAAGTTTGTCAGGCCGCCACGGACACACCCTCCAACGAAAACTCAACATCTTCACAATTTAACAACATAAAGGGCTTTAGATTACACTGACCAAATTTGGTGTTGATCTGTTTAAATCTCCAGGAGGAGATGGCCTGAAAATGGCAAAAACAGCACAAAACTTGCCAAGAAAATTCAAAATAACTTCCTGTTGGGTTTCGGACTTGGTTAAAATTTGATAGGTGGCATTATCAAGCCATTTTGCCACACCCACTTATGAAAGCCATATCAGATGTACATTTCCACCACTTTTGGTGTGTGTGCAAAGTTTTATGAGTTTTTGAGCATATTTAGGCCCTCAAAAATGCGATTCAAGAATCTGAGCAATTATAATAGGGTCCTCACACCACCGCAGCACCAGGGACATCGTAAAACTGTATGTCGACTCGTGAAATTGCGTGCTGTGAGAAACCACACAAATAGCAATGGCTTATTTTTAGTGATCTGATTGTCTGTGATCTTATTGCGTCAATTTTGCTTTCAACATGGATGGAAAAAAAATTCTTATTGAATGTTCCTGGTTAGAACACGGTGTTAGCATTTTACTGAAAGATTCATACATATGCAAATCACATGTGTTCACGTCATTGTGCATTATTATATCAGATCATGGTGAGCAATGTTCTCTGTATTTCTTGCCACATCAGTGCATTACATAATTTTTATGATGACATTTGAATTCTTTTCATGGAATAGAAAGAGGCTTTGTACACGCTGAATGCTGTCATTTCATCTATTGAGTCAGCGCAATAAGATTTAGTTATATACATTTTATGTCTAGGAAAATTAACAGAACAGTCATTTTTTTATTCTAGGCATACATATGATTAGGCTAAGAATAAGATTTTGACTGATTCTTGTTACCTAAATGCATAACACCATGCATTTCACTTTCATTTATAAAGCAAGATCTTAAGCCTGTCTCAAAATGCTACATCGATTCCTAAACATCTTTGGAGCAAGTGGTTTCTCCTCAGTGAGTAAAGCCGGATGTGCTAGCATGATCACACAATGTCCCTCTGATTTAAAAGTAGTAGCCAAAATAGCTCAGCTCTTACAGTCCATTGTGTTGGATCACAAATCTAGTTCCAGCAAAAAAAGTGACAACAAGAACATAACTCTACTGTTTCTTTTACTGTTAAGCCTATGTTTTCTAATTTGTTTTATTCATTTAAGAATTAAAAGTTCACCCAAAAATTAAAATTCTGTCTTTGATTACTCAACCTCATGTCGTCCCAAACCCAAAAGACCTTCGTCCATCTTCGGAAGACAAATGAAGATATTTTTGATAAAATTCGAAAGCTTTCTTGTGTAGACAGCAAAGCAACTACCACATTCAAGGCCCAGAAAGGTAGTAAGGACATGGTTAAAATAGTCCATCTGACTTCAGTGGTTTAACTTTAATTTTTTGAAGCTACGAGAATATTTTTTGTGTGCAAAGGAAACAAAAAATAACGACTTTATTCAACTATTTCTTCTCTTCCATGTCAGTCTCTGCCGAGTGTTGACGAGAGGACCATGACGCATGCGTGTGCTTTCCTCTGTAAAGACATCTCTGCATCTGCCACATGCATGTGACATGGAAAAGAAAAAATTGTTGAAGAAGTGGTTATTTTGTTACTGTCGGCATCTATAGCCATATGGGCAGCACGCTGGCATAAAGCGTCATTGCGCTACGTGTGTCCCGATTTCGAATCCCGGCTCGAGGACCTTGCCCGATCCTTCAAACTTTGCTTCCACTACACTGTCCTATCAAAATAAAGGCAAAAACTGCAAAAATAAAAACTATTCATCAAGCGTTTTCATGGGGTCAAGTAAGCTCAGTATGCAAATTTAGTCCACAAGTTGTGTGTACCTGAATACCCAATTTACATAATACACATTTCAAACTATATATTCATGGTCTTACTATTCGCAATTCATTGTCGTTGCACATTACTCCAAAGGGGAAAAAAAAAACTGATGACTGAAAAGTCATCCTCTTTCATCAAATCCTAACATCTAGTTCTGCCTCTGGAAAGATTTTCCCAGCGACGCTGAGCTGTCTTATTGTTCTGGTCAGTCTAGTCAATAAAATCAAGTTCCACCTTATGGTTTTGTCTCAACAAAATTTTTTTGTTACACCCGGAAACATTACAAAAGAAAAATTGTAAAGTTTCCTAATTAATTTTCCAAAGCAATTACTTCTATGTATTGGTATTACACTTTGTTTTTTAAACATGGTTTAACCACATTAGCAGTCTTTGTTTCAAGGCCCACAAAAAAATTTGGTTATACGGACATTTGCAGAAACCTCAATATCATCACTGCAAAAAAGGCTTGTCTTACTTTGCATTTTTGTCTTGTTTCTAGTCAAAATATCTAAAAATTCTTAAATTAAGATGCATTCACTAGATAAGCAAAACAACTTTAGATATTTAGTCTTGTTTCCAGGGGTAAAAAACTAAATTAAGTTCATTTTCCTTAAAATAAGTAAAATTATCTGCCAGTGGGGTAAGTAAAATACTCTTGTTTTAAGAATATTTTACTTACCCCACTGGCAGATAACTTTACTTGTTTCCAGGGGAAAAGAACTAAATTAAGTTCATTTTGCTTAAAACAAGACTACTGTAAATAGCTATGGTTATTTTGCTAATCTAGTAAATGCATCTTGATTTAAGAATTTTTAGATATTTTGAATATAAACAAGACACAAATACCAAGTAAGATAAGCCTTTTTTTTTTTTTTTTTTTTTTTTGCTAGATTCTTGTCCGAGCTTCCTGGCACAAAAACAAACTTCTGAGCACATTTGACCTCCACTGGACCACTTGAGATAAATTAACCCAGAAGTAAAATGGGTTGTGAAAGCTATTTCAAGCAAAGGCAAGAAGGTAGAAGTCACTGTAGGAAAATAACATGAAGGAGCACAACCAGAGGAGCCAGCTGGCATAGTAGCAGAATCACAAGGACGTTGTTAACGCTTGTATGAAGCATGCAAAAAAAATCCTTGTAGCTGCCTCAGCAAAACTGAAGACAGTGAAGGCCAAGGCTGCTCGGGATGGTTGATTCCAAAAGTTGAAGTTCCACTGGTGAAAGACTCGTCTGGCTCCTATTGATCCATGGGATTTCACTGAGCCAATTATCCCTCATTACCCACAGCTCATCACATGCCACTAGTCTGGGAAGACATCCCAATAAAACACTAAAGGTCCTCTCATACTTCCCTTTCTGTACCACTAGCTGAGGCAGGCCAATCGATTTCACAATTATGTTATTTTCCATATAGGTTAGCAAACATTCGTATCCACTGAGTGCACTGTTTGCTGTGGTTCGGATGCTAGAAGGCATACTGAAATAACATTACTGTTGTGTTAACAGATGCAATTAACAAACATAACTACTGCATTATCTTGCCTCTGTGTGCTTTCCATTTTAATATTTGGGTTTAATCAACATCAACAGCCTGTGGTCACTCCTCTGTGCACTTTAAATACATTCACACTGCTCTCTAGATTTGGTAGATTTTAACCCTTAATATGCATTTGTGAAACAAATCACAGCCAACAGGGGACTCTTTGGAAGTACACTACTAATATTCATTTTGAATGATCTGATCACATGTGGTGTGCCCTAATACAGTGTAATCAGGGACCAAAATGATTTGTGATCTGATCAGTGAAATGCTTGTGACCATATTTCATTTGTAGTGTAAACGATAATGCATCCCAGACAACCTGAACAATCGCCTACTTACCTGTCAAACAATCATTGCAGTATAATAATGGTTTTAAACTTTAAATAGGGCCTACTGATAAATGTGTCTTATTGTCACTTTTGGATAAGTCATCTGCCAAATCTGTCAAATCAGTAATTGTAATGTATGCCCAAAGATTTAATTGTATGAAATATTAAAATGAGTCTTTCTATACTATTGTATGGGACTTAGATGGGAGATTGTTCACCCAAAAATGAAAATTACCACATGATTTATTCACCCTCAAGCCATCCTGGGTGTATATGACTTTCAGACGAATACAGTCAGAGTTATATTTTTAAAAAATGTCCTGGCTCTTCCAAGCTTTATAATGGCAGTGAATGGCTGTTGAGATTTTGAAACAAAATAAAGTGCATCCATCCATCATAAAAAGTGCTCCACACACTCTGGGGGGTTAATAAAGGCCTTCTGAAAAGAAGCTATGCATTTGTGTAATAAAAATATCCATATTTAATACTTTATAGGCCATATAATACTAGGGATGCACCAATACCACTTTTTCCAGTACTCACCCGATACCGATACTTTTATTTTTGGTACTTGCCGATTCCGAGCATCGATACCGATATTTTTTTACTTTAACTAGTAAATTTGTAAAATATTGGGTACAGAAACTAAAATAATATGTATAATGTTAGTTGGTTAACTTCATTTATTAAATAGATACAGTCAAACCAAAATTTATTCAGATACCTTTTCTCACATTATCAGACAACATTTTTCACATTATCACATTATCATAAACTGCATCCTGCACCCACTAGTAAAAAAAAATAAAATCAAAAATTAGGTGGTGTATATCTGGTGTCTGAATAATTTTTGGTTTGACTATATATCCCTCAGTTATTTTTATTTTTACACTTAATTATGCCCAGTAAAATGTGTTTTGTTACTTTCACTGTTCAATTGTTTATTTACTTATTTTATTTTTTTTTTTTGCTCTATGGTACATCTTTAATTTAATAGCATTAAACTGCTCCACTGCAGCGGCTCAGTACCGTAATCGCATGTTTTGTTGTAATAATGCAGGGAACCACTCATCATGAATCTCATAACTCTGATATTTTCAGAAATATAAGTAGCGTTTTTTTCATCTGAAACATGCTGCTATTTGGGCTATAATCTAAAGAGACTCAAATGCAGAAACATTCATGAAGCAAGCAAAACATGCACAACACGCTCAAGTACAGTACAGCGTAGCGCATTTCACACAGACTGCTAGTTTCACTTTCGCCGTACAGTCGTGTATGCTTAAGGTTTAACATAATCTTTTATAGTGAATACCCCTATACATTTTGTTTTATATTTACGAATTTGTTTTAATCCAGATGATGCGTGTGCTAAGTGAGCGAACATCAATAAAGATCACGCAACAAAAGTGCACGCTCTCTCTCTTTCTCTTTGGCGTGTTCTCTCTCTCTCTCTCTCTCTCTCTCTCTCTCTCTACCATTAAATAACTTGTGCATTGATTTACTTACTTGTTTTTGACATCCGACCGAACTACAAATATTCCAGTGATGTCAAGGCGGGATCTTATCTTGACAAGCCCGCACATCTTCGCCTCGCGCGCTCAATCCACTCAGCTCGCACGCAACAGCTATACAGGCGTTAATACTGAATGTTTAACATTATATTACTCGCATACATATACTTCGTAGACATTCTTAATCTCTAATGACTCCATTCTGCTGTCTGTTGTTCTGTTGTCAGTGTTTCTTTGCCTGAATACGCACTTGTCACACATGCTGTGTGGTATCGGCGTTTGGTATCGGGGCATTTTAACGAGTACGAGTACGAGTACGAGTACAGGAGCTCAGTATCGGGCCCGATACTGATACCAGTATCGGTGCATCTCTATATAATACTTTATACTTTTTCTGCTAACTGTCGTACGCATGTACGTGAGAGTGACGTTTCAGCAGTTGAGGACGGACGTGGAAGTAGCCATAGCATAATCTCCGGTGAGAAGTAATGAATGCGGAAGCGCAGAGAAGAGAGCAAAACAAAACACTGGTCATGAATCAGAAGTACAAAACGAGGATTTGTAAAGAAAAATGTCGAAGGTTTTTAATTTAAGCCATGAGGAGACTGGTTTTCCTTTGCTGTAAATAAAACTTGGTTATCACAAGACTAGCATATTCTCACTGAAGCTCACGCTATGCCTACGTCCTATGTCATCCGCTTGAATGCCACTCTCTTGCGACCGAATGTAAGTTTGAGATTACAGTTTTAAATATGAATATTTTTCTTACACAAACACATCGATTCACTTCAGAAGGCCTTTATTAACCACCGAGAGTCATGTGGAGCTCTTTTTATGATGGATGGATGGACTTTTTTTGGGCTTCAAAATCTCGACCCTAGTACACTGCCATATAGGGCTTAGAAGAGCCAGAACATTTTTTAATATAACTCCGATCATATTCATCTGAAGGAAGAAAGTCAAATACTCCTATGATGGCTCGTGGGTGAGTAAATCATGGGATAATTTTAATTTTTAGGTGAACTATCCCTTTAACAATTTTTTATACACAAGGGGTCAACAACTACTACCAAAAGGCTCCCTGAAGCCCTGTAAATACACATTACAGACTTCACTAGTTTTACATATGATGAAAAGGTCTTTTAATGCTTTTTTTTTTTAATTTTAGAAAGCAACTTGTTACACATTTCTCTGACAGAACTCATGAAATCTGAGAAAACAGGACTCTGCATAGGAGGTAAACAAACCAGTCCCAAGCATGCTTGAGATCAAGAGCAGATCAGACACAGGGGACCACCAATGTCTGAAGCAGTAAATAAGACTATCTCTCATTGTCATTTGTCATTATGTCTTATTATCATCAAAAAGAGGCAGCACTGACAGGCTTGCACTTTTTTACAATAATAAGGGAAATTACATCTACACTGGCTCTCAATCAATTTTCTTTATAGTACATTTAAACTGGTCAAAATAAGTGCAATGAATTGCTCTGACCAATATTTTAACAATATTCACAATTTTCTACTTGGTTACTGGTTCTTTAATATTGGGTATACCAATTAAGACCACCATTTCGTTGAAGTCTAAAAAAGAAAAATAAATAAAGTTACTACCATGCATTCCCAGATGAGAACTGCATATCTTTTTAGCAGTTAGAAACAGTCCAAAATAAATACAGAGATATATTTGTGAATATCTAGATTGACAAACAATTTTGCATTAATATTATGCAAATAATGCAAAATACTAATAAAATAACAATAAAAAAGATAGATATTGGTTATTGGATATTTACACAAAATGATCTGCATCGTTTGTAAAAACAACTAGCCTATATCAGTCAATCTGTAGTCATCATTTTAGACAAACTTTGATTTTACTTAAAAATGTAAAGCATAAATTAAAATATGTTTTCCAATTTTAGTGGTCTGATTTTTTTTCTTAGTGTACTTATGACAATCTCTAACCATAACTATTCATAACTCAGCGTATTTGGGAAAAATGTATTTTATCTATGCCAGTTATCCAAACAAAAGTGTAAAACGGCAATCATCATGATTACAAAACAGACTGAACTGCAAAAAGTGTTGTTGAACTGATTAAATCCTACTTTATCTGTCCACACAGTCTGGAATCATCCAGACAAGAAAAAGGCCGGCGACATGATGTCCATGTTTACGTAGGCAGCTAAAAATGCTGTCTAGTTAGGCAGCTCACTAGGTTTTGAGACACAACCCATCATTTCAGAGGGGATCTCGTCCTAAATAATCAGGATTGCGCTCCCTGTCACTGACAGCTGATGGGTAAACATGTCATGTAAGATAAGGGTGGAGGCACTAAATAATCAGAAATGGAGCTCATGCTCTCACTCTCTTGGGTCCGTGGATGTGAGAAATGATACCGCATGCGGCTATACCGCTTTTCATACTAACCATGGAGATGCCACATTTTATGACAAATAATAATAATGCCAAACGCAATTCAAGCATATCGGTCATGGGCATATATTTGGAGGTATGTTACCTCGCTGCAAAATCGTGCCCGACGGCGCAACCACGGTTCAACAGATTTTCACCATTTTCTCCAATAACGTAGGCGAGTCGCGGTACAAATCCGTCTCCTCGAGCCCCTTACATGACCGCCGCTTGCTAATATCAGCAAATCCGATGACTAGAAACACGCACTTCCCATTGTCACCATACAAAACATGTTACATGTGTCAGAAAGTGTGCCTCTCACCTCGCAGATCTGTGCCCATTTTCCGCCCGTGCCCAGCAGCCGCTCCAGCAGGATGACGTCACGAGCGCCACTCTCTGCAGCAGAAGACGAGCGCGAACACGCGTCGCGTAGCGCAGGGAAATAAAAAAAGGGGCGTGTGTGACGCTCACCGCAAAGAGCAGAATACATGTCCTACTTGTCCTGCCTGGAGTCGGGGGTTTTAAGTAAGGTGACTGTGATTCAGCTTTTTTAGCAGTGAATTGAATATAAAAAGCTTTTTTTGCGGACTGGGTTCACATCAAGGTGATGATGGAGGTACGCCACACAGTGCAGGCTACATTTTATGTGTTTGTTACATTCAGTCCTCATGTAGATCAGAGGATTTCAAACTTTCTGATGCCAAAGAATTACTCAAATGTACAGGCAGTTGTATAGTTTATTGTATGATGACCTATTTAGCCTATACTGTGTGAAGAAAATATTAAATGTGATACTGTAAAGACAAATTTAAATATAGTTTTTTTTTCCATTGATATTGCACTAGAGCCAAAGCTAAATATTACAATTTTATCTGAAAAATATTATCTCATTTAAACATTTCCTACATTGTATTAAAGAGATTTACATGAGTTTCCCCAAAAATGAAAATTCTGTCATTAATTATTCACCCTCATGTCTTTCCAAACCTGTAAGACGTTTGTTCATCCTCAGAGCACAAATTGTTGGACATTGTTAAAATAGTCCATGTGACATCAGTGGTTCAACCGTAATGTTATAAAGCTACAAGAATATTTTTTGTGCGCAAAGAAAAAAGAAATAATGGCTTTATTTAAAAAATTCTTCTCCTGGTTTCAGAAGGGGGTAAACTGGGTAAAAGTTTTTATTTATTTATTTATTTTTTTTTTTTTTGTAGGACTATACCACTGTCCAGGTTTAAGAACCACTGCATTAGAGCAATGGCATATATTTATAAACAAAAATATAAACATTTTCAATTCAAATAAAATGTATTGGATAGCAGTTTTACAAACAGTAACTCAAGGGTTTGATTCAATGGAAATAAAGGGAACACATAAATGTGCTGCTTACCTCAGATGTACAGTGAGCCGCTCTGTGCAAACCCTTTTGCATTTTATGTGTAGTCAAGAAGACAATGAATTAACAGCTTTCTCCTAAACCTGGTCGGCATTTTTAGCTAGTGCAACTGAATTCTAAAGGAAAATGGAGCTCTAATGTAAAGCAATTACTCACTGACATTGCTCAGATCCTGCAGGCTTAAGAATTGTTTGTGCATTCTGGATAGAACATAATGCACCAAACCTGTCTTTACAATTGACCTGTTGTTCAGAGGTTTGCTGTTTGACAAAGTTAAGCAGCTGATCAAATGTGCAACAAACGCAGTGCAGAGATTGAGACGCAACCTTTCAGTATGAACCCTGAAACAAGTACAGAGTTAAAGGACATCGTTAAAGTAAGACATTAACGCCACCTTGTGGTTGTACTGTAAACACGCACTAGGAACCCCAGTCAGAATCTACCTACTGTACAGGGATTGGGATAAAATAATGTGAACACAACTATAATAGTGGTTAATATAATTTGTGTAGGCTACAGTGAAATTTTGTCTTTGTCTATATTTTCTATGTTGTATATCAGTGTAGTGTAAGTTGTGGTCAGCAATGTTTAGTACAAGCCATGGGTGAAATGTGTGACTAATCATGACTTTCCAGAAAGGACAAATCATGGGAGCTGTTTAGCAGGCGTGTTTGTAGCCTTAACAGCCCTATTGTTTGGTGTTGTAATAACAGCTCTGATGTTTATGACTGTGTGCATAAAGCATGGTGAGACTTCATTAGCAAAGAGGAATATTGGACGAAAACCTACAGTGAATGATAAGGACTGTCAAACACTATAAGATTGCGTTCAGACATCACAGAACTACTACAGCAAAGTGACAGCAAACTTCAGTATTCACAGAAAAAAAGCCAGCATCTATGAAAAAGCAGCAATTATTAAAACTTTAATCACAGACACCAATGCTAAAATGATGCTAAAATCTATCTATCTATCTGCACTGCAACCAAAGCCACTGCATGTCATACCAGACATGACTTGCAGCACCAGGAGTTTCATCAGACCTTCATCTGTTCCCTTACAGATAACAATGTTCTATCTTGTTATCTGCAAAGGAATATTACATGGCCGTGTGCATTCTGGTGTCCTCGAATAGCCTTTAATGAGACCAGTAATTCCTAAACACCTGCTGCAGATGAAACGCTGTCATCTTTAGCACAGCTCAATTAAAGGAAGTGTTTTCCCCCTAACCCTTCTACACACACACACACACACACACACACACACACACACACAACACATGCACACACACACACATTCTCTCTACAGTCTTTTTAATTCAGACATTTCAAAAAGTGACAACCACACTATGGGCTAATTACTAGCCTGTCATCTACCTTTGTATTTTGATGGATTCCATTCATGATGTGCTGTGCTTTTCCATAGCTTTTTAGCAATAAATGCTTACTGAGGATATTATTAGCTTCTGTTTGCTTAGCAACGATAGCATGTGCCTGAAATGTGTCGTGTGTTTTTTTTTTTTTCTTTCGCTGTAATTTAAACACTGAGACATTGGAGACGTGCAGGATTGAAGCAAAGCAAGAAATTAGAATGAAATCTCTAAGCTAGACTGAACTTGATTGCATATTTGTGCAATGGTATGTTCCGCATAATAATAATAAGTGCATTTCTATTAAAGCCAAATGGAAATCGATACATCTGCAAACAACATGCATCACTCACATCCTGTATTGCAAGAGTACTATCAACAGGGGACAGCAAAAGATAGAGCTTCTCAAAGGGGGCAAACAACCGCATACACCACAACCACAAAAGTGCTGTTGCAATCACTGAAATCGTGACAAAAAGAAATATGAATGTGCTTAGAGTAAAACTAATTAGATATTGTGTACTAATTTATATAATCAACTAAACTGTGTTATTCACTGTCATCATTATATTTACTGCAGGAAAAAATTCCTTGCAAAGTGTAAAGTGTAAATATATTGTTTAAACATTTTTTAGTAAGGTTGTAGCTGCAATCCTCATATCAATATTTGCCAACAGATAAACTCAGACACCTAGTGAGCCATTAAAAAAAATCTGAAGAAATATATATGAAATCAACCTAAATTCTGATCAGATTTTGCAAACCCAGAGTTTGTTTTCTCTGTGAAATTTTGTGATCAAACAATGAAAAAGCATGTATGTGCTAATAATACGACTCAAGTGGCCATTGAACATACTGAGAGGATAAAATGAACCAACAAGACCTAAGTGAAGGGCTTGATTATACCCGCACACAATATGCATATCAACCTAGATTAGGCACTAAATGCCACAAAAAGGATTGTTGGCTTACTAAAGACTTTGTAATTGCACAGGGAGGTGATTTTAAAAAACTAACACATCAAGAGAAACTTGTGCACAAAAAATTCTAGTAATCGTTCCCTGTTAATGACACTGTGCAGATAAATGTGTGAAAATCACGTTCAGCAATGACAATAGTACAGACCTCTGCATTCTTAGCTTGAGCCACAGATGTTGCCATAGTAACAGAGTATATCTTATCAAGTACGGCTCTTGTGTGTGTATGTGTGTGTGTGTTTTCTGGAACTTATTTGGGCTTTCAGTGTAGGTATGACAACAGGCTGTTGAGTTGTTACACTGATTTGCATGTTAATAGATTTAACAGCTATGGTATGTTTGTTTAACCCCTAACAAGGGTTCGCATCAATTGCAGTCATATAGCTTGAATTAGGATCAATATGGGCTTTTATGTAAATTGTATAAGATACTTGTAAACTAAAAATAGAGTCGGATGAGAGCAAATCAATTCAACATTGGGGTGGATATGGTTGTCAGTGGTATTAACTGTACATTGAGCCAGTATTTTCCCAATTTTTTACACCTCAGAAAAAAATCCAGTTTCATAATGATATAAATATTGTGCATCCTGAGGGAACTGACAATCCAAGGCAGGAATGATTGACAGGTGAAACTGTTCCAATCCACGGCTTTGACGTTCATGCAATCTGCCGTGAGCTGTAAGGCAACGTTCGTGAATTTCCCCCTTCTTACCCCTTAATTCAACAATCTCTGCATAAAACAAGACGGGTGGCCTGTGGCCCTTGTTGCATATCCATAAAGACTAAATTGTTTGAACCTTTTAGACTTTCTAGCCCCCGCTCAGCTCAGGGAATCGCCTGGCGCACATCCCATTGTCAAATATAATGAGGGTGTTTGATGTGAGGGCACTGTGGTACATAATGAGGTGTGCAGTTCTGAACACATAAAAGTACATCTGGCCTATGCTGGACCGCTGTGAGAGAAACTTTGAGCCCTGGTGGCCTTGACAGAAGATTTGGGACCATTTTAATAGACATCTGTATAAACTACATGTGGTTATGAACTTTGTTTCATATTTAGAAGAAAAGCAGTAGCAGGTACAAAAAATACAATCTGGATTGCATTTTAATTCAGTTGCTTAATTTAACGATTTCAGTTACATAAATGAAATGTTAAAGGAGTAGTTCACTTCCAGAACAAAAATGTACAGATAATGTACTCACCCCCTTGTCATCGAAGATCTTCATATGTTACCTTTTTTTGCAAAGGGTGTTCGACCTTCTTAGCATGTTCACTTCTGAAGTGATGTAGGACGATTTTGAAGTTGGAAGAGAAAATGAGATGGGTGTTTTTCAACATACCCTAACCAGTGATGGAGTACTCGAGTCCGACTCGAGTCACTATTCTTTGGACTCGAGTCCGACTCGAGAATCCACTCTCTGGACTTGTGACTCGACTTGGACTCGCGGATTGATGACTCGTACTTGGACTCGGACTCGAGGATATATACAATCGGACTTGAGCATTCATCACTTTGTTTTTGACTAAATATGTTATAAAAAAATTATATAAGCTTTTCCTGTTTCGTGCCCAAGACCGGCCGCGATCTCCCTTCACAGACACTGCTACCTCTCGCTCTCTTTGCTTGACAACACACTCACTGACGTCACTCACTTTTACGCTCGTGCTATGCATGATGCATGATTCGCGGGCTAAATGTTCACATTTGTAAAATGCAGAAAGACGTGCCCCGGATCGTGAAGTTCGCCTACGCGAATTTTGCTTCTAATGCTGGAAAGAGCAGCGCTAAATGTTGTGTGTGTAATCGCACAATTGAGGAAAAGACTGGGACAACCTCAAACTTTAACAGACACCTGTCACGGATGCACCCAGAAAAGTAAGTAAAAAGCTTTCCATTGCCTAACGTTAGCTTTTTTCAAAAAAATATTATTGACTAATGCATATATGATAACAAACAGAAGAAGCTAGGGTTAATGTATGTCTGGTTCAGATTACAGCATTTTTTTGTCTGTTGATAACTTAACGTTACTAGTCACTGTGCCAGATCAGATTTTTGCGATATTTGTCTGTTGCGATAGTCACTGTGTCAGATTAAACAGTCTCTCTCTCTCTCTCTCTGCATATCGTATTGATTTTTGCGTTTTAAGTATCTTTAAAATACAGTGTCCTGTAAAATGCAGGTTTCTTTTTTTCACTGAGTGTATTTCTGTAATACACAGGGTTCGTACGGTCATGAAAAACCTGGAAAAGTCATGGAATTTTAAAATGGCAATTTCCAGGCCTGGAAAAGTTTTGGAAAATTAAATTAACCCACAAAGTATTGGAAAAGTCATGGAAATTTGTTTCACCATCTCTGTATATTAGAATATTGCTAATTGCTAGGCACTCTCAGACTCGAATACGGGACTCGAGACTCGACTCGGACTCGAACACTGGGGACTTGAGACTCGACTCGGACTCGAACTCTGGTAATGGTGACTCGACTTGGACTCGACTCGGACTCTTCTTTGGTGACTCGGACTTGGACTCGGACTCGAACACTGGGACTCGAGACTCGACTCGGACTCGACAGTTGGTGACTCGACTACAACACTGACCCTAACTGTCATGAACCGGAATACATAGAGTTCACGCAGAGCTAGATAAGATGAGCATTTAAGGTTAAAAAGTGTATAAATTGTTATTCTATTTAGAAAATAACCAATCGTTTCGCTAGATTAGACCCTTATTCCTCAGCTTTGGAGCCCTTTGAAGCTGCATTTAAACTCTATTTTGGAAGTTTAAACTTGCGGACACCATAGAAGTCCATTATATGGAGAGAAATCCTAAAATATTTTCCTCAAAAAACATAATTTCTTTACGACTGAAGAAAGAAAGAAAGACATGAACATCTTGGATGACAAGAGGGTGAGTACATCCTCTGTAAATGTTTGTTGTGGAAGTGAACTACTCCTTTAAAGGATCTCAGAGGAAGATGCTGAAGAAGAACAGTTCTTATTCATAAAATGAAAGCTAATGAGTTTTGAAACAACAGCCGGGTGAGTAAATGATGACTTTTCATTACAGATTTTTTCTTACATAAAATGATGTAATTCTATGATTAAAAAAGATCTTTTCATTGGTTTACTGTCAATTACCTCACGAAATGCTATGAAAAATTACATATGGTTTAACATTATATGTCATTTTACTGTAAAGTACTACCAGAATTATGGTTTTTGGAAGTAAAAACTATAAATTACCATGTAAAACTATAAATTACATGTACAATGTAAAACTGATTCAAGAAGCTATATAGCTTTACATATGTGGTCATCCATATTGCTGCCTGTATAACTTAAAACTATATACAGTGCTGCTTGAAAGTTTGTGAACCCCTTAAAATGTTCTGTATTTGAAACCAAATGCTACCAAAACATCATCATAAGTTAGAAGTTGACAAAGAGAACCAAATTAAAACAAATGAGATGAAAATAAATACTTTGTCACTTATTTATTCAGGAAAATTATCTCATATTACATATCTGTGAGTGGCATGTGAATTACTAGGATTAACAGTTAATTTGAAGGTGAAATTAGAGTCCATCTGTTCAGAGGTGTTTTCAGTCATTGGAATGACTATTAGGTGTCAGTGCGTGGCCTTTTTTATTTAAAGAACAGGGAAATATCACACTTTGATTATGTTTGTGGAAGTGAATCATGGCATGGACAAATGATATTTCTGAAAAACTCGTTTAAAAAGAAAAATAGTTGCTGTCGCTTATCAGACTGGAAAAGGTTACAAAACCATCTCTAAAGAGTTTGGACTCCACAAATACACAGTCAGGCAGATTGTTTACAAATGAAGGAAATTCAAGACCATTGTTACCCTCCACAAGACATGTAATAGTCTGCAAGTTTGTAAAAGACCTCAGGGTAACTTCTAAGCAACTAAATGCCTTTCTCACATTCGCTAATGTTAATGTTCATGAGTCCAGCATCAGGAGAACATTGAACAACCATGGCAGAGTTGCAGGGAGAAAGCCACTGCTCTCCAAAAAGAACATTGCTGCCTTTCTGCAGTTTGCTAAAGATCATGTGGACAAGCCAGAAGACTATTGGTGAAAGGTTTAATGGACAGATTAGACTAAAATAGAACTTCTGTTTGGAGAAAGGAAAACTCTGAATTCCAGCATAAGAACCTCATCCCATCTGTAAAACATGGTGGTGGAAGTATCATGGTTTGGGCCTGTTTAGCTTCATCTGGAACAAAGAATTCTGAATTATACCAGCAAATTCTAAAGGAAAATGTTGGGACATCTGTCCATGAGCTGAATCTCAAAAGAAAGAGGGTTATGCAGCAAGACAACGACCCTAAGAACCAATTTGTCCTACCAAAGAATGGTTAAAAAAGAACAAAGTTAATGTTTTGGAATGGCAGAGTCAAAGTCCAGACCTTAATCCAGTTGAAAGTTTTGGAAGGACCTGAAGCAAGCAGTACATAGGTGGAAACCCGCCATCATCACTGAACTGAAGCGGTTTTATACTGAGGAATGGGCTAAAATTCCTACAAGCCATTGTGCAGGATTGATCAGCAGTTACAAGAAACATTTAGCTGCAGTTATTGCTGCAAAAGGAAGTTATACCCAGTGTTGGGGGTAACGCATTACAAGTAACGCAAGTTATGTAATATTATTACTTTTTCCAAGTAACTAGTAAAGTAACGCATTACTTTTTAACTGACAAGAAAATATCTGAGTTACTTCTTTCAAATAAGTAACGGCAGTTACTTTTCCCCCTATTTATTGATTAAAAGCTCTCCTGTCCCCATGTTGAGAGAAATCCAGAGTAATATGTTAGTTCTAGAATAAATGTGAACATGCATTAATTCATCTCACTCACAAAAAATCAGATTCAATTCAAAATGAATAAAAACAGTGAAATTCAACTCAGCATATGACGCAAACCTGCAATAATTGCCAACCTTCAATGATGCAATTCAAGCATACTGACAAGCAAAAATTACTCAAGATAATCTAACATTTGTTTTCCTTTTTTTTTTTTTTATTGTTGAAGAGTTGACTTCTTTTTTTTTTTTTTCTGCGGTCTACTGCACCTGAGGCTTTTGGTGTGAAAAGGCTTTTACATGTGCCAAAAATAGAATGTTTTATATTAAAAACAAACAAGAAAGCCCTGCCCAGATTTAAAAAGTAATGCAAAAGTAAAGTAACGCATTACTTTCCATAAAAAGTAACTAAGTAATGTAATTAGTTACTTTTTTAGGGAGTAACTCAATATTGTAATGCATTACTTTTAAAAGTAACATTCCCCAACACTGGTTATACCAGATACTGAAAGCAAATTTTTACATACTTTTGCCACTCACAGATATGTAAAACTGGATCATTGGATCATTTTTCTCAATTAATAAATGACAAAGTATATATTTTTGTCTTCTTTGTCTTATTGGATTCTCTTTGCCAACTTTCAGGACTGAAAATGATGAAGTTCTGAGTTATATTTATGCAGAAATACAGAAAACTCTGAAGGGTTCACAAACTTTTAAGCAGCACATTTATATACAGAGTCTATCTATCAAAGCTTGTGCTACATAATACAATATAAGAGTATGCAGATCCATCACAGGCTGTTAGCAAATTAAATGCAGTTATCTATCAGTGTAGAAATAAAGATGGACGATGGACGTCGTGCCTATGGAGATCTTCGACGTAGCCAATTGTTAGACCGAGCCAACAGGATGCCCATAACTTCTACCACTGGCATCCTGACACACTGTATTTGGTTAATACTTAACCTGCACATCCTGCCACCAGCCTGTTAGGCACAAAGAAGCAAACTGGGTAAAGCAGCCCAGTGAAGGAATGGACTTCCCTCTTAAGACTAGGCTTCCCTCACTCAACTGATCGCCAATGGCAGTAGGCTGACACTTAATGAATGCATTGAGCTATCAATCCAGTCAGCTGTCAGCGCTCACTGAGAAAAGGACGAGAGAAACAGGATTGGGATCGGTCTCCTATTGACTTCTAATAGATCTGAATGGCCAGCTAACTCTAAGAGGATGTAAACGGTATCTAACAAGCGGTGAACATCAGGAGATCAAAGGTGCTCCTGCTGGTTGATGTATGGCATCCCTTCTTGTGGAATATTTTAAGAAGAGACATGTCGGAAACGCTTTGATTTGTCAGCAAAATGATGTAGATTAAAATCAAACTTGTGAAAAAATACCTCGAGTGTCCTTACTGTGAGAAAATATCACATTTTCCTAGGTGAAGATTGTGTTGTGTCCAGGGAGCGACAAAGTCTTAGCCAGCTATATATATATACTAATGTAATTTCATACAGAGAATGGAGAAGCTAAATCTCTATCGGAAACACTTCCTCTCAGTAGTAAATGCTGATAATTACTGTAGAGAAGAGACTTCATATGTCTTCCCAGTGGTTCACAAACATCTCACCTTATGCAGTCTCGTGAGGATAAGAAAACTAGGTTTTCTAAAAAAAAAAGAGCGAGCAACTATTGTTTCCTGCTCTGCTTTTAAAGGTAATGTCCTATTTAATTTGCACATACACCAAACATCCAACCTATGTCATTTCAGTAATCAACATGCTTTAAATGAAGGCAAATAATTATAATTTATAATGGCCTGCTAATTAAGCACATAATGACAGGTTTTTCTAAGTGCTCAAGCACTGCAGGATACTAGCGGAAGTCAGTTTCATCCTCCGTCATGGTCTTGTCTACCTACTGGTCAAGTGGAGTCCTTAAAGAGCTACTGTGTTTTCACAGCGAGGTCCCCAAAAAAGAAAGACCACCTCCCACATTTCATGCCCCCCCCCCCCCCCCCCCCCTTCACTCTCAGTGACAATCCATTTTCAGTAAAAAGCCACAGTGGGAGGGAGTGTACCACAATGTGAGGGAGAGGGGGTGGGGAGATGACAAGGCTCTTACAGTTTCTGCTCAAACAGAAGGAGAAAATCTTACTTTGTTTCACAATACCCTGCATATACTCTCCAAAGACCAATTACAAATAGCACAGCTTGAAAACATGTCCAAAATGAACCAGATTAAACAAAGAATTGAATATTTTTTGGTCATCAGTGTGCACCAGAGACAGTTAATGAGGTTGTAATATTCCTACATTTCCCATATAATGTGTAACACAGATGAGACACAGTTATTGACTTCTAAAAAAAAGCAAATTAAAAAAGATTTCAATTCAGTATTTATGGAACATTAATATGTCTAGCATAATGTTACCAACACACAAACACATGTAATGTAACGTAATCTGGATTACATAATCATACATAATCAGATTAACCAGATTATATTATATATTATAGCTCATAATCAGATCGCAGTTACTTTTTTATGCATTACATGATTACATATTATTCACAAAATGGTGGTGAATTATTAATAATTTATAGCTTTTTCTAAGTTTCCTTTTGTAAAATTCTACTGTGTGTCATACTATTTGTCTTAGACTATATTCACAACATAGAATGGCCATGAAAATGTCATGTAAATAATTTTGTAATGTACACTGTAAAAAATGACAGTGAATTTAACTGTAAAAATTTTTAAAAATGCTACAGTAAAAACCTGTTAACGGTAAGTTACCCTACTATATAAGGTAAAAATAATGTATTGGACATTACATGTAATTTCACGGTAGTATACCGTTTTTGGAAGTGAAAAAGAATGTATAATTTACAGTGAATAACCATAAATTGACATTCCCAGAATTCCCTGCATTACATTTCAAATTTGATGTTTTTTTTGTTTTGTTTTGTTTTTTGAAATAACTATGTTTCTTCTTAGTTTTTCTTATCAGTTGTATACATTAGAGTTGTATGTTACACCTAATGTTGATAAATTAATGTTTATTGCATTATTGCAGTATTTCAGTTTCATGTGTGTTACCATGATGGTGTTTAGTGTTTGTGTGAATGACACACCTTCTGTATGTTAATATTTAAAATCTGCTTGTGATGGACTTTGGTTCATCATGTGATTTTCTCATCACCACCTGCATTTGGTGGTTATCAGTGTATTACAAAGGTACAAAACAGATTTCAGTACTTCAATAGGTTGGTATATTAACATTATATCAGTTAATGAAATCATGGTATTTAACTGTAAATTTAAGTTAAAACCATAAAATCTAAAATGTTGGTACTGTATTTTTACAGTAAAATTCCAGCTGCTGGTTTTTAACCGTAAATTAACCGGTTTTAAATTAAATTTTTTTTTACAGTGTATGCTTCTGAATTTAGGAGAGAAAAATAATTATGCAAGTTACTAAACACTGGTAATGTATAGCTGTGAAACACTATGTCGTCATCAGTGCTGGGGAGCACTGTTGGGTAAGTTACTCGAAAAAAGTAATTAATTACTAGTTACTAAGGTAACACTTTATTTTGATAGTCCACTTTAGACATTCTACTAACAGCAAGTAACTTTGCAACTGCATGTTGACTAGTCATTAGAGTATTAGTAGACTGTCTGCTTAATATCTTCTAACACTCTTCTAAACTTTGCAAGTATATGTCAACTTATTCTACTAACCCTAAACCTAATCTGACAGTCTGCTCTGAGAGTTAGTAGACATGTAGTTGCAAATTAATGAGAATTAGCTGACATGTAGTTGCAAAGTTACTGTACTTATAGTTAGTAGAATGTCTAAAGTGGACTATCAAAATAAAGTGTAACCATTACGAATTACATCTTCAACAGTGTAATTAGATTACTGTATGAATTACTCTCTCTGAAAAGTATTTAATTACTTATTACTAATTATATTTCCAAAATCCTATATCAAAGTTAATGAATGATACAAGGACAGACATGAAACGGTTCTTTTAATTCTTTCAAATAGATAATAGATAACTACATAAATTCTTTTTGTCACACTTTAGATTAGGGTCCAGTTCTCACTATTAACTAACTATTAACTATGAACTAACTATACTTTTGTCTCAATATACTCCTAATTACTGCTTATTAATACTTCGTAAAGTAGTTGTTGACAATTAAGTTACTGATTTTAAGAACTAGGATTAAGGATTTAGAATAAGGTCTTGCTGAATAAGAAATTAATATGTGCTTTTTAAGTAATAATAAACAGCCAATATCCCAGTAATATTTATGCTAATAAATAACTAGTTAATAGTGAGAATCGGACACTAAAGTGTTACCAATATTTTTATTAACTCACCAAAGTATTTAAAGTGAGAAGTGTACATAATAAGCATGCATTTTAAGGTTAGACTTTAAATTTTGCTGTTAAATCCACTATTGCATTGTATTGTATATAAATGTTCTATACAGTCTATATACACTATTAGGTTCAATTACAAGTAACTGTAATTAAATTACAGAACAAATAAGAGTAATCCCTTACTTTACTTTTTCAAGGGAAAGGCAATTAAATTACAGTAACTAATTACTTAGCAACTAGTTACACCCAACACTGTTGGGGAATAAGTTACATGTAACAAGTTATGTAATTTAATTACAAAATGAATGTAACTGTAATATGTTACAGTTACTGAGAAAACAATGTTAAATACAGTTACTTATGAAAATGTTAATGATGACAAGGGGGTCACATCTGAATATTTTCACACACACACACACACACACACACACACACACATGTTGTGTTTCCATGTTTTATGGGGACATTCCATAGGCGTAATAGTTTTTATACTGTACAAACCGTATTTTCTATCGCCCTACACCTACCCTACACTTAAACCTAGTCCTCACAGGAGACTGTACACACTTTTACTTTCTCCAAAAAACTCATTCTGCATAATTTATAAGCCTGTTTCCTAATGGGGACCTAAAAAATGTCCCCACAAGGTCAAAATTTACTGGTACTACTATCTTTATAGGGACATTTGGTTCCTATAATGTGATAAATACCAGGTGCACACACACACACACACGGTGGGTTTCCATGCTTTATGGGGACATTCCATAGGCGTAACGGTTTTACAAACCATCACCCTACACCAACCCTACCCCCTAAACCTACCCCTCATAGCAAACATTTTACACTTTTAGATTTTCAAAAAACTTCATTTTGTATGATTTATAAGCGTGTTTCCTTATGACAAGGATTTTGGATATTGCCATCTTTGTGGGGACATTTTGTCCCCATAACATACGGTTTGCCAGGACAACATACATACAGATTTAATTGATTTCTTTCCCAAATTGCATTGATTGCTCTAAAATATGAGAAACCAATGTATCAGGAGTTTAAGGCACAGAATAGGGCACAAGCTTGTTTTATTTTATTTAATTTTTTTATTTGGGTTTATGTATATGCTTTATTTTTTAAGATTGACTGCTTTTTTTCCCCCAAGGCCAATGTTTTTTATTACTATTATTGTTATTTTAGATGCAAGTGGTTTCTGTCATAGCTATGCAAAGATTTGATTTAAAAAACAGTGTCATAGCTATGAAGCTATTTCTTCTTGTGATTTTAAATCAGTATTTAAGCTCAGAACAATCTCAAAGTAAGAGGTGTTAAAGTTTGATGGTGGCTGTGCTTTAAAATTAATTTTTTAATTTTAATTTAATTAAAGGATTTTGAAAATCAGTGTTGAGTCCTGCTGTAAGGTTAACCCTGAATGGTTTAAATGCTTGAAAATGAATAACAGTTGAAAACGCTCATTAGAAATTTTAAAAAGTAATCAAATGAAATTACAAGCTACAGTACTTTAATAAAGTAACTAAAATAGTTACACTACTTATTACATTTCAAATAGGGTAACTTGTAATCTGTAACCAAACTAACCTTTCCAAAACTGGTCATCATCATAGCCAGCAACCTTCAGTAATTGTTGGTTCTGAAGGTCTAGACAAAAATATTTAAAACCTGGAAGACTTTGGGAGTTTACGTCATTTCTGTTTTCAAGTTTCTTAACTTGTCCTTCTAATGCAGTTATTCACAAACCTTTTTTGTCACCTAAACCCCTTTGACAAACTATTTACTTGAAATGTCCCTGAGGATGTTAATATTTCAATAATTTATTGAATAAGAAGTTATTTGGATGTTCACAGTTCTCTGGTGCCAGTTAGCGGTAACACTGTCATGCAGATAAACAAATTAAGTGTTTTAATATAATTATATATATATGATGCTGTCATAATTATTAGCCCAGTATGGTAAATATGAGCATCAAAGGACATATTGGTATGTATGTACATGTATGTATGTATATGTATATAGATGAACCCAGCGTTTTTTTTTTATTCATTTACTTATATAGCCATAAGCTATATAAATATGCCTTATAGCTTGAATGAATAAATAGTAGATTCCTAATAACTAAATAGATTCTTTTACAATCATTACAAATCAAGAAGTCAAGAAAAGTGAGACAAACTGGGCAAAGAAAAGCAGTTTAACATTATTAGGAGCAAGACTATACAGCAGGCAGGTGACTTTCTTATAATTTTGCGTTACACATTACTATATATGATGCAAACGAACACTCAGCACACATATTGATGTGTCAAGGACATAAATCTCACTGAAAAAATTGAAAGAAGTTTTCTTTTGCATTATGTTCACATACTATTAACATTAAAGTGATAATGCATTTAATAGCTATTCTGCTTATCGTGTTTTTAATTCTTTCAAAGTTGTTGCTGAAAGTCAAGTCAAACGCAACAATGTCTGACATACACAGCTTCTCATAAACCCATTCTGTGAGTGGTAAAAGTTCTACCTAACCATAACACAAGCATTTTAAGAGTGCACTGGGGTCCACTGTCATACATGCTTTTATGTGTGTATGGTATTTTATGTGCAAGTCACTGTGCAGTGTTTCTACAACAAACTTGTCAATTTTCAAGCATACACCAGTGTGAAAATGTCAGCATGAAAAGTAACATGTCTGTTCAGACACAAATGATATATGTGCATACAGCTCATGCACATATAATGGCACCATGATTCATAGGCAGTGTTGAGGAATAGTACAGCAAGTGTATGTATAGACTACTCCTGCTGAGCCCTGACAGTGTGAGTTAAGCACAGCCAACCCACTCATTTGCTAATGCCCTTTTGGAACAGGATTTCAACTATTACATTCTGATAGTGTGGGGGTGGTGGGGGTTGGGGGGTGGTTTGAAAAAAAAAAAAAGGATAAACATGCAGGAATCTATAGCCATATAGAAATGTAATCTGCAAACAATATTAAGCAAAAAGATCTATTAACCCAAAACACAGAGGCCAAAACAAATTTGTTGGCAATGATTATAGCGGCACAGCACCGGAGCCTGTTTCTGATAGCGGGTTCCAGTGTGTTCAGATGTGGTAAACTTCATTTGAGGTAACTGTTGCCTCACTATGGCACTCAATCGTCTGACACGGCATGTGAAACCATTGGCAGCGGTGTGACTGTGACTGACCATATTGTTTTCTCTCTCACGCTTAACAATCTCAATTTCTCTCCATATCCGAATACATGTCATGCTGTTTCTTTCTTTTTATCTTAGCCAATTTCATCCTCTCTTTCTCTTTCTTTACCTCTTCCTCTCTTTCTGACACACGCTGACATGGGTGGCCCAAAGTGACATAGCCGTTGCTGGCCAAGCCTCATTACCGCGGCACAAATGTCAGCCACACCACAATCACTGTCCCGCTGAGGACAGGGTAACGGTCTACTCAAGCCTTTTTTTGACTTATAACTATGAATGTGTGCTATGGATGCATGGGTATTTTTGCATTTTAGCTTAATGTGTTGAGTAACCGGGATGAATATCTTTATGCTGGGTTTGATACACTATGTGCAACTAGTATTTTTACAACAACTGGAGTTGTTATCCAGATATCGGTAAATTGATGCAGCTTATCAAGTTTGGATTTCAACTAAAAAGTTCATTCAAAAAGTCACAGTGTTTACCCACTCACACATAACTCACTCCAGGTTATGTGTAATCGGAACATTTTTTATTTAAATTTCAAATTAATATGAAAAATGCTTAGTTCTTCCTCAGCTGCAAACCAGGGCCCGTATTCACAAAGCATTTTACCTTACCACTAAGAGTTCTCCTAAATAGCAATAAAAGTTTTTAGCTAAGAGTTTTCTCCTAAAACCTATTGACAAAGCTGCTGAGGCAAACTTTTACTGAGGAATAGAGAAAAGTCTTAAGGTAAGAGTAAGGGTGGGGTTGACCTCGTACTAACTATACACACAGTGATTGGCTGATAGGGGAGTGGTCTCTGTCAGAGATTTATTCACAGAAATATTGAAGAGTGTGTTATTATGTTGCCATATTCAAATAAAGATTTTGAAATGCAGGCTAAGTGTCACTAATTAAACAAGTATATGTTCAGCTAATTGTCAGCCTCTTACGTGCGTGCTTCTCGTAAACAATTAGTGGATATGCATATAAACAACCTTTTAATTAAAAGAGTAGAATAATCATGGTTGAAAGTAAGACATGCAAATGTAAAAGAAAACCAAACTGGATGAAAGAACAGCTGCTACCTCTTGCCCAACTGGTTAATGAAAATTTGGAGTAAGGATAACCTCCAAAACACTGGAAAACATTATTTTCTTACTTAGCCTAGAGTTTTTGTCTTGTTTTCTAGTATAAACAGGGCTGGGTGATTTTTCTGATTTTATCAGATCATGTGAATTTAATGCTTTGTCACAATTTAATTTTTTAGAAATAGAGGAATTGTGATTTTGAATAGGAATATTACGAGTACTATAACAGTAAGGAGAGCAATCCTTCGTGTTGACAAAGAAGCAAAGTGGGCAGTGGAATATGAAAGACATGCAAGAAGATTGGAGTGAACTTCTTTTAACTTGAGTCCCGCGTTTTTAGAATGCTGTTTCAGCATTCTAAAATAGCGTAGAAAAACAATGGAAACAGTGGAAAATCAGTGCAATCAAAAAAACCTGTTAAGAACTACTGTATGTCTGATAAACTTTCTTGAATCAAGATGCATTTACTTGAGTAAAATAACTTAAGATAATGTGTTTTGTTTTCTGAAAAAAAAAGAAAAAAGCAAGCAAAAATATCTGCCAATGGGGTAAGAAAAATAATCTTAATTCAAAGGATAAACAAACTTATTTTTTTTGCCTCATTGGCAGATATATATTTAGCTTGTTTTAAGCAAAAAAAAAAATTGCAAGCAAAAATTGTAAACAAAAAGTAAACTAAAAAATATTTTTTATAATTTTTTCAGAAAACAAGACATAATATCTTAAGTCATTTTACTTGTAAATTCATCTTGATTCAAAAGTTTTTAGATATTTATCCTAGAAAACAAGACAAAAATACTAAGTAAACTTTTTTTTTTTTTTTTTTTTTTTTTTTTTTTGCAGTAAAGGTAATACCTTTTAAAAAGCTCATAATCATCAAATGTTTCTTAAATGTTTATGTTCCGAGGCAGATTTTAGGATAGTTGGTGATTTGGTCTTAGTGACTTAAGAGTCTTCTTCACTACTCCTAATGTTTAACAGCTTTAGGAGCTAGTTTTAATGCGAATGCTTCGTGAAATACTCTTAAATACTCTTAAAGCAAAAATGTAGGAGTCCTACATTTAGAACTGACATGCTCATTATTTTAAAGATTTTCTCCTAAATCTCCTAAAAGTTGTGAGCTACGTTTAGCCTTAAGATATTTTGTGAATACGGGCCCTGATATCTATTTGAAACAGTAACTTCAAACTTGTCATTGTAACAATGGCAGTCACACTCACTGCAGGTCGACTCTTAACGCTATATCCTGCCATTTAACTCGACATATGTAATGCCTAAGTAAATCCAAATTAAGGCTTTAAATCCAATGTTACAAATTCATTATTTAAATCAATGTAAATGCATTATTTAGTTTAATAACTATTGGAAAGGTATAACTTCTAGCAGTGTTGTAATACTTGAGTTCGGACAAGTTCAAATGCTCCTGAAAATATTGCCTTAGACCTGGACTTGAGAATGACTTGAGTATTACATCACTGCCTTCTAGTTACAAAAATCAATAAAGTCCAACCTTAAATTCACTAGGTGGATAAGTTTACATGCACTCAATTTTGTCAAACAGAATGAATTCAATCCGACTGCAGATTTCAAAAGTGCTATTTATGTTTACCCTTATCTTTGAAATCTGACTGCAATATTGGTTTACATGTACATTACAGATGAAAGTCAGAAGCTCAGAGTAAGCAATTAACATTTTCACCTTAATAATGGCATATCTAAAAATATGCCAGAAAAGCTTTTTCTTGTGTATTTCTCTGTATACTCAAAAAAATAATTCATTGGATGAACTCAATTTAATTAAGGGCAGGATTTCCATCCAATAAATATGTGTAACCCCAACTCATAAAAATTAAATTCATGCAATGAAATGTAATTGAGCTGGCCCAACTCAATTTGATCAAATATAGTTCAAATGAAATTTATACATTTATGAAGTGATTATTTTATGCATGTTCAAACTAAAACATTTAACTGGAAAACAAATAACTAGGCAGAAATCCTTCTACACTCAAAAAATTATACATTTGATGTACTTAACTTTAGGCATTAACCAACTTGTTAGGCATTAGCCATAAGATGGGTTTCCATGGCATACCCAAAGTAGTTGTTTATTTTATAATTAAAGTAACTTTAACTGTCCTTAGCAGGTCCTCAACCCAAGCTTATGCTCTACACTTCACCACAATGGTAACCCCCAAAAACATTAACTCTCCAGAAACTGTTTTAAATACAAACATTAAAGAACATTAAACATTAACAAGTCTCCCAATTGTATCATCCTAATTAAAAAATGCATAAAATAACATTTTATTTCAACATTTACTCTCTTTGTACAAAGCATGCAAAGCATGGGAAGGGGAAATCCACTTCCTAGTTACACAAGTAAAATTATTTATGTACTCTCAACTCAAATTAATTGAGTTATATTGAGTTGTACCAAAACGCAACTGTTTCAAGTCAGTTTAACACAATGCAATTGTATAAATGGGAAACCTAACACAATGGTGTTAAATGAATTTTTTTTTTTTTTTTTTTTTTTTTTTTTTTAAATAATCTGAACAGTGCTGAAGAATCTTTATGAGTGTATGAGGTACAAATGTCTTCTCCATCAACTCCATGTAGTTACTTTTACTTTTACGCACCTTCATAAAAAATGGTTCTTTATAATATCATTAACATTTAACATAGAATTCTGTTGAGTGACAGGCTACGCTATCAAAAGTAACACAAAAGTTCTATATAACACAAAACGATATTTGATTTCTCGATAATGTAACCCACAAAACTCCTAACAGTTTGAAATGAACTGTTCTGGGGTCTAAAGGCTCTTTGCCTCCACCGCACCATCAAGGACAACTCTGAACTGTTCCACCATGTGATTGAATTGCTTTCAGGCAATTCATCTCACTCAAAATGTTCACCTCTCCATTTCGTTTTGGCGCACCGTGACGCTTAACCCTTGTTGCCATAGTGATGTTTCACCGTGGATAACAGCGGTAGCCTGGACAAGACTCCTTGACCCCTCGGATTAACTTGCCATTTAGTGCGGAATAAAAACACCTCGGCAAGTTCTCGAATCCATCCACTAGTGTCTACCCTGACCAGTAATACTAATGAAGAAATTCGCTTTCGGAACAACGGTGAGAATCAAACACTTAAATGTTTGCATAACGAGCTCTTTTACCTCGCCACTTCTCCATCTTAATCATTTGCACTCTCCAAAACACCCACACCCTTCTTCAGGATCAGAGACAGGACCGTCGGACCGGGAAGCCATCCGACGAATTAATCCGCTAAGGCTGATTGCCATCAGTAGCTTATGATTATGCACCCTGATTACGAAGCCCACCCGAGGACCACGCTACGCCGGCTACACATCGTCAAGGTGGATATAAAATCACGCAATGATTGCACTGGGACGGATCAATCTAGCGGCCGCATCGTCTTTTAGCTTAGTCTGAAGTGCAACTATGATTAATAAGGTGTACTTGAGACCTATATAGCTAGTAACACTTAACGAGACCTCCGGCTTTTAAAAGTCGGGCCTTTACGCGTCATAAAACAAACACTTAATTTGACGGACATGGAGACATTTCACCGACTGTGAACTGGAGACTTGTAACAGACAATGAATCTGCCTATAGGCAGGAAATGCCTTTTAAAGGCACTTTCCTGAACCTAATTTAGCCTTTGTCTATGCACTCTGTGCTATAAAGTGCTGCATTAATGATATAGTTTTGTAGTCTAAAAACAATAAATAAACAACTTTCATGAATTTTAAGGCTTAAATATGTGACTTTAATATCATCATCACTAAGTTTTGGACATCTCTTTCAATTTTTAATAAAAAAAAAAAAACAAAAGTTTGAGTTAGAATAGCATTCTGTGAAAGTGGAATCGCCTTTTTTCAAGACAAGTGAAAACTTGTATTCTGTATTTTATGTTGTAGAGTAAAGCTTGAAAATATCTTGACCTTGCTTAATGCATATAACCAAAGATCAGTTCAAAAAGCCCATTTACTTTGGAATGATTGAACTGGAAGTGCTAAAATGCTTGTTTTCGTGTTTTAGCCTGCAAAAATACATCATACCTACAGCACTCCATTACAATGAATAGTATGAATGATTCTGACAGACCAATTATGTGGCTGTTGATATCTGCATGAGACATATGGCTGCCTAATGTAGGCAGTTGCTTTTTTAGTAACATGGAGCCACATCAACCCAAAGGAAAACTTTTGCCAAAGTTTGAGTTGTAATAGTTTTTTTGTTTTTACTTAGTGAGGGGAGTAGAATGAGTTGAGCTAATGGAAGTAGGGTTTCATTTGGAACTCCTACTCTCAGTTGTGGAAAACTGACACTTCGTGAGACTTGGTTATATTGTGGTTTCTGGTTTAAATGTGACGACTTTATTTGCAAAAACAGATCACTCCGTTTTTAACAATTTTCAAAATCATGTTTTTTTTTTTCATTGTGCATTTCAGTTCACCTCAATCAAACTGCAGTTTGGCTATTTTGATGTAAATAAAAAATAACTAAAAAATACAGCTAAGTAACAAAATAAAACATAAAAAACATGATTTTTGACATTCTTAAACAACAGAGTTATCCGTTTTTGCAAATAAAATCTTCTTATACACTCTTAAAAAGTAGGGTTTACCCAGCGATATCATAAAAGAACCATTTGGGTTTCTCAAAAGAACCTTTTTTTCTCTTAGTATGAAGAACATTTAAGGTTCTTTATTGTCATCTATGGTTTCACGAAGAACCTTTAATTCCACAAAAGGTTCATTATAGTGATAAAAAGTTCTTTATATTATTAAAATGTTCTTCACACTGAGAAAAAACAAAATGGTTCTTTTCGCTGAAATGCTCTTTGGGAAACCAAAAATGGTTCTTCTATGGCATTGCCATGAAACCACCTGATTTATTTTTAAGAGTTTAGTCTAAAGGACCTTTTGTGGAATGGAATGTTTCCCTTGATTTCAAGGGTTCTTCATGGAACCATCGATGCCAATAAAGCACCTTTATTTTTAAGTGTGTATGCTTCCATCTCTTCTCCTCCCTATTGAAAATATGAATATCATTCATAGATAAAGTGTTGCACAGCCACTACAACACAAAAGCAGCACTTAAACACTTATCTATGACACACCCTGTTCCGAAGAGGACGGTGATGGCATCGGAAGAGATCTATGATACAGTTCGATTAATGTAACGCTGTGCAGTCCATCACACGCTGATCACTGACAGTAGCTAGAGTGTCAGGAAGACAGCACAGTCTCTTACGCATTGGGAGTGGGAGCCAGTGATGTACTGCCAGCGGGACGCGTCATGCGTACAGGGCAGCCTACATGCTGAGGAGTCCCTATTGCTGCTGCTTAGCACTTGGCGACAGATTGCAAGATCTCAGAGCCAGTGTAGATGTCTGCATGGGAAGGGCAGGACAGATGGGAGGAGTATATACAAAATAGCATTTATAGCTTGCCATACCGTTTGAATGACGATTCTCAGTGAAAAGCCTTCTCCTTAAACACCTCAAGAAATTGTTTTATTCATAAATATTCGTCATAAAAATAACAAACATCAATGTTCATCCAAAGTATTGCGTATAAATGGTCTTGATATGTACAAAATCATTTCTCCAGTATTATTATAACTTAAGGCAAGTTCACATTTTCTACATTTTCCCCATTACCTCTATTGAATAATTCAGCTATTACAATACAAAAGCTTTTAGACTGAAAGGCATGTCGAAACTGTTCTAGTATCATGTGAAAGAACTATTGAAAACTGCAGCAATGTATGCTTTCTATTCACTCAACAGCAGTGTCAAACCCTGTGCTATTCTACTTTTTTTCTCATCACATCACAAAATATAGGAGCCATGTGAACTGGATAATTCATAATTCATGAATCAGGGTCATATGGTCACACAATAACACACAATTATGATCTGGTAAAAAAAGAGAGTACCTGTTATCGAATAGCAGATACCTAGGGCAGACAACGGTCTTAAAAACGGCTTAATACATTCAAATTATGGACTGAAGAAATTCAAGACTTCTTATGCATGGCCCATGTTTTCCATAACACAAGGGACATGTTGAAAATAAAGATATAAATAGTCTTTTCAGTTCAAAATAAAATGTAAAAAGTAGCACTTGTTAGAAAAATACAAATGATCATTGGCATATAAATGTATTTATTTCTTCCCACTCGCTGTGTAAATTTGACAACAGTAGAACTGATTGTTTAATTGTACAACACGATTACTAATCGATAGAGCATAGCAACAAAATGAAACAGATATAAAGGGGAAAATACGTTGTAAAAACCTTGGCACGAATGAATCAATAATGCCACCATGTTGTAAAACGAGGTAAATCTGACTTGTGCCGTCAAGCATCTATCAGTGATTATTAATATCACGTAAACATATACATGCATTTTTAAAGATTTCTTAAACAGGTGACAGCGCTAGAATAGAAAAGACCAAAAAGCACGAATTAAAACCATTTTTAAGTTCGAAAGTGGAGATAAGTGCAATACATTCCAGCTGTGCGTTTTACTGCCGCATTACAATGCAAGGTCGAGGTTGGAGCTGTTCCATAGTGAAAGTGCTGAACTGCAGTTCATGTGTTCTGCAAAACGCGCTCCTCGATTAAGAAATATAATGGTCGAGGGCAAATTATAAATAAAAAAAACACTCGATTGAAGTTTATGCACTTGCTGCACACACCTCAAGCTGCACGCAAGGTTCAATGTGGGAGGTCCGGTGTTTTTAAATTCTATTCCCTGTTTCTCGAAACAGGGATCCGTCACCTCAAGTGGACCTTTGCGCTCATGCGGGTCGCTTGAATCAGTTGCCACGACGTTCACTTGAGCTTTGGAGTTGTAATCTGTAGCCTAAGCAACTGTTTTAGTAAGCTTGAATCTTCCAAGACGGTAAGATTTGACAGCACGCACAAGAGAGCGCTCATTACGGCTTTCACAATTGTCGCTTAAATGGCCTCGGGCAAAGTGAATGGCCACGCGTTGACTACTTGTGGCTTCAACTCCATCTTTTCTTTCTGTTTGAGGTGCACCCGACCGTGCCGTTTCCTTTCGTCGCTCCTGGCGAAGCGTTTGCCGCATACATCGCAAGAAAAGGGTTTCTCGCCGGTATGAGTGCGAGTGTGCGTGGTCAGATGGTCGCTTCTGCTGAAGCTCCGCAAACAGATGCGGCACTGGAAAGGTTTGTGTCCCGTGTGGATGCGGATGTGCCTGTTGAGCTCATCCGACCGGGAGAATCGCCGGTCGCAGGTCTCCATCGGACACGTGAAGGGTTTCTCCTTGGCCGGTCCGGTGGAGGAAGCAGGGCTCTTTCTTACACGATTAGGTTTCTGAGCCCGTGTGTAAGTTTGATTGAAAGACTCCGGCAACAATGATGAATACAGTACCGAGTCTATTGTGGAAGTCGAGTAGCTGGTGTCGCAACTCGACTGGAGTTCAATATTTGGAAAAATGGTCGGTTTTAAAAGACTGGTGGGTGGGATATCCATAACTGGAGTGGAGTAGTTAAACATGGGAGCACTGAAGCCCTGTGTGCAAGTATCTCCAAAGCACTGCTCCTGTTTAAGGGTACTCTCCACTTTGAATTCAGTCTCCGGGTTTGAGCAAATGGGGGAATAAGAGTCCAAAAGTTCTTTCACGTCCACCTGTTGTTGATCAGCTTGAAAACTATTCGACATGGAGAACGGCTCTGACTGGAAGCCAGCATCCAAGTACGACTTGTTGAAGGTCCCCCACTCGTAACAGCTGCTCTCGAATTCATTTTTGATGACCACCGGGAACGTCGCGCTCTCAGACAGCGGCTCCGCGTCTTGCGCAGAGGAGGCAAAGTTTAAATGCGATGCAGCGGAGTCTTGGGCCTGCGTGGCGGTCTGGGAGTCCGGGTAGCTGTGGCCTGCCTGTCCCGGGGAATACAGCGGCGGGGTGGTGCACGTGGAGGCCTGCGTCTGGACGCCCTCGTCGCCGAAACTGCTACGGCTTGCGTTCATCGCACCCTCTGCACACTGATGCGCATCCGACACAGGGGTAGTCGAGATGCCAACGATTTCGGTGATCATGTTAAGCAGTGTTTCCGTGCTGCACGGTGTTCCTTGAGATGTTTCCACATAGAAGCTGCCTGAGTAAGCTAAGGAGGTTGCGTAGCTTTCTTTCGGACCCTGACAAGAGTTATATTGATCTGTACTCGTGGGCTCCGTTTTGGGGGTAATAGGCGCACCTGATGTGGAGAAAAAAACATGCATGCGTCAGTGCCTTCAGTGAAATGTGCAATCAGTTATATAACTAGGCTATATAGTTTCGTGAGTGGCTCGAACTAACTTGCATTATGTTATTTTTCATGCACTAGTACTGAAATCTTGTCTTTAATACATAGAGCTACGATTTTGTAAAGATCTGTCAGAAACTCACCGTGTGCAAACTGGGCAGGTGCTGTTCTTCCAGAATCCATGAAAACATCCTGGCTGTCTTTGGAGCCGTGAGTTTCCATCGCTATCGTAGAACTGTTACAGTTTTCAAACTGAGAGTAGAAAGAATCTTGAGAGTTCAAATCCATGTTGTTAAGCATCTTTCCGTGAATGGCTTTCCAATGGCTGTCAGTCCGAGCAGGTTATTGATAAGGGGGTATTGCAAACACAAGAAAGAGCAAAAAACGATCCGATAGTTAAGTCCGTAAAGGCGTTCGTCCAAAAAAGAAATGTGAATACTTTGGAATTCCCCCTTTTTGAGATCTGCGTCAAGGTAATATAGCTCTCCAGCTATCTGTAGATGTGTAGATCTGTTGATTCTCACACCAACGGCTTCCCTTCGCTCGGCTTTTATACACTCCGTCTCACCGATCAGCCCTCCTCCCCATTCATTGTCTCCAGTGAGAGGATTCCCCGCTGCGTGTCATCTTCGTGACCATATATGGACAGAGGATATGACGGGCTTCCCCAAAAAAGGAGAGTTACGGTTCTGACGCTTCAACAAGACTGTCGTTAAGTGTACGGGAACGACGGAGAGCCAGGCTTAAGCTATGAATGCTTCTCAGCTAATTAAAATTAAACCACTATGCATTAGACTGCGTTTTCGAAGACATCTGAACGCGTTCCTCACGAAAATAAACGGAAAGTGTTTCCTAAAAACAAAATGTCCTTTTCAATTTCAGTCGTCATAAAATCAGTCTCTAAAATTCGTCATCGAATTTGAGGGCATTTACTTTAATTTCGTTTTATGAAGATCTTGTAAATTTGAAATAATTTACTAAGAGATATTTAACAAACTTCACGTTATGTTCGTAGCGACATATCTGCAATAGAAATATCTGCAATCAGGCAATTAACTGGCTGTGAACGTAGACATATTTGTGTTTTGAATATCAGTTTGTTAAGACATGCACATACATGAGCGATGAGGCAAAAAGGCATTGGAGAAGGCTACAATATGTATCATAAACCTGGAAAGCAACTCTCATTCATATCCCTCTCGTTTTATTTTTATTTTATTTCATTTTATTTTTTTTTTTTTGTTTGTTTTGTTTTGTTTCTTTTTGAGCGAAAATTATAGCATCACCTTATTAACCTTTTCACCTTATCAATGTTTTGTCATTATCTTGAACAAGCTGTAAAGTCACTGCAGTCCTAAAATTCACATTTTCCAGAACATAAGCTTGACTGCTTGTAGACTAGATATACTTTGATACAGATCATAGATCTGATGTTCATAGAACATCATAAAATAGATAGAAAACAAATCTAATTAAAATGTACAACATTAAGTAAAACGGCCATGAGACAAATGTGAATATTTCCTGGAACAAGTAGATTGTTGAGACGCTCTGCCATCCTGTCGCGCAGAGCTAGCGGTAAAAGTGCTCTGTTGTCCAGCACCATGGAGAGCGCCACTTGAAATAGCAGGCTACTCCATTCTACAATTATAGTTCACGGCCTGCAGTCTGTGTACGTTGCTATATCGGTGACATTCTTGCTGGCGGTCTAATATAACAATCAAACTGAAAACGGTTTCCTTTTTCCATGGCCATTTCTTTACTCTAATTCTTTATTGATTTACTTTGTAAAAATACATTAAATGCAATTCACTCAAAAGAACTCTTTGTGATCAATTGTAGGTTGTTTAATTGTAGAAAACTGTAAATAAAAGTCTCATCAACAAAGCAATAAGTGCATAAATTGGCCTACTTATTCTTTAAAAAAATACTAAGCAGAGTTACAATTTTATAATGTGTGGCATGGCTGGGCAGACTACAAGGTCACTACATTTTACAAGAGAATTTTTTTTTTTTTTTTTTTTTTTATGCAAGAGCTCAATAAGCTGAAATTTATTTATAATTAATATATATTTACATATGTACATGCATACATACATACATACATGGAGGTAAAAAATTTACACACACCTTGCAGAATCTGCAAAATGTTCATTATTTTACCAAATTAAGAGGGATCATACAGTATGCATGTTATTTTTTTTATTTAGTACTGACCTGAATAAGATATTTCACATAAAAGACATTTACATATTGTCCACAAGATAAAATAATAGTGGAATACATAAAATTGACAGTGTTTTTTTTTTTTTTTATTTTTTTTTTTTTAGTGATAGTTGTTCATGAGTTCCTTTTTTGTCCTAAACAGTTAAACTGCCTGCTGTTCTTCAGAAAAATCCTTCAGGTCCCACAAATTATTTTGTGGTAGAACTCTTTCCAACAATGATGATTTTGAGATCCACCTTTTCACACTGAGGACAACTCAGGGACTCATATGCAACTATTACAGAAGGTTCAAACGCTCACTGATGCTTCAGAAGGAAAAACTACATTAAGATCAAGGGGTGTAAACTTTTGAACAGAATGAAGATGTGTTTTTCTTATTTTGCCCAAATATCTTTTTTTTATTTTTTTATTTTTTTTTCATTTAGTACAGCCTTCAGAAGCTACATAAGATACTTACATGTTTCCCAGAAGACAAAGTACGTACAATTTACCCTGATCTTCAAATTCAAAAAGTTTTCATCCCTGGCTCTTTATGCATTGTGTTTCCTTCTGAAGCATCAATGAGCATTTGAACCTTCTGTAATAGTTGCATACGAGTCCCTCAGTTGTCCTCAGTGTGAAAAGATGGATCTCAAAATCATGCAGTCATTATCGGAAAAGGTTCAAATACACAAAAATGCTAAAAAACCAAAGAATTTGTGGGAGCTGAAGGATTTTTCTGAAAAACAGTAGGCAGTTTAACTGTTCAGGACAAACAAGGGATTCATGAACAACTATCACTAAACAAAAAAAACACAGCTGTGGATCATTCAGGTAACAACAAAATATTAAGAATCAAGTGTATGTAAACTTTTGATCAGGGTAATACATATAGTCTCTTGTGGACTATACACATCTTCTATGTGAAATATCTTATTCAGGTCAGTACTAAATACACACATTTTGTATGATTCTTCTTATTTTGATAAAATAATTAACATTTTGCAAATTCTGCAAGGTGTATATAAACTTTTGACCTCAACTGTATAAGTGCAAGATTGTTTACTTGACAGTTTGTTATTAAAACAAATACTTTATTTTATTATTTAAAAGAAAAAAAAAAAGAATGTTGATTTAAAAACAAATCTTCTGATATTGGACATCTTTATCTGTCATTGACAGATAATAATATTGCAAAACTAGGGCAAGTTCTGCAATTTTTAAAAGTTATTGAGCATTATTTAAAAACAGTTTTTCTTAGAAGGCATTTCACAAGAACAAAAAAGCAGCCTAGAATTTAGATTAATAAAATTGAAGTTATGTTTTGCAGCCTCTTAGCCAAATGTTCTAAAAATTACCAAAGTAGCACATGGAAACTCCTACACTGGTGGCTTTACTCTCTACAACTACAATTCCCTGTTGCAAAATCCAGTTTAATCTGGAAACTGTGTCTTGGAACATAGTAGCTGGCTGAACAGCCACCATGCTCAAAAAACAGCTTGAACTGTGGAGCAGCTAATGATCAGAGATCTCATGTTCCAAACACAGCTACCAGCTTAAGCAGTATTGGGTGGAGCATTATATTGTAGTGGGTATGTGGAAACTTTAAGATAAGTTCAGGTGCCTTTTAAAATCACTTGAGAACTGTGATTTGCCCCATCCAGCTATGTAGTTGTGCAGTATTATTTTACACAGGCCACTGGAGCACTAGTGGAGGACAAGAAGAGACGAGGAAGAATATGTTGAGCAGTGGGTAGAAAAAAGCGAGGCACTCATTTAGCACAAGCCTACTCAAGAATCCTTTGTCCACCAAATCTATTTATGTATTGTTTTATTTTATGGCTTTTTTTTTTACTGAACAGCATGTGCATACAATAGTTGAAAAATATTGGCAGTTGCTGTATTTTTCATTTATTTTGGAACAGCCTTGAGTAAATAGATTGGCCATGTAACCCATTTAGGCGAGGTTTCCATAAATACATATGCACGATGACAAAGAAGCGGCCATATGCATGATGGAACTGGCTTTGGCGGTGCACGAAATATTCCTCTTATTATGATGATACAAAATCGCACTTAACAACGAGTTTGACATTTTCTGGAGGTAACCGTTCGCATCACGCTACTTTCCCCTATTCGAGCCCCTAATATCCCCCTCTCCAGTGGTCTCTCCCAGTTGACCTAAACCTATTAAAAAGCTCTCCTCTTAAAGAGTTCATAACACTGAGACGCTGTTGTGATAACTGCCGAGTAGCGCTCACCTCTCGCCTCTGCAAAATGCCACGGAGCTCAGTAATGGATTTATGTAATTCCTGCACTTACCAAGATTATTATACCAAAGAAATGCAATGAAGGTAAAAGTGTAATGAGACCATCGATCTGTCGGTATTTTCTTAAAAGTTTGTTTGAAAGGAAACGTCGGATGATCTGAGCTCGCACTGCGGTATCTACAGATATCTTAAGCCCATTTAGTCTTTAAATAGACAAAATAGATGTCTACGGATAATATTGGTTCATCAGTATAAGCTCCTGCCAGTGCAATGCATGTGACAATGAAATGAATATTGTGTCTCTACCGTCTTCACTCATTTTCTTTCATGCTCGTGATCCATCTGTTCATAGCAGCATTTTTGTAGAAAGCTGAACACCACCATTATCAAATGGTATAACCGTATCCACTCATAATTTGACTAATTCCCAAGGCACTGATTGAGCTGAGGGAAGAAGCAGCACTGCAAAGAGAAAGCTGGAAAATATTGCATCTAACAGTACAAAAATAGAGCAATAAACCTGTGAAATATTATAAGATAAGATAACTACTGCAAAAAGCTTAGGTTCAAGCTAATGGGCATGAAAACGTACTGAAAAGAAAGGCTTTGGAGTACTTTCAAGAATGTCTGGTAGGTTTTCAAGAGGCAGAAGAATCATACGCCCTCCACATCACATTTCTGCAGTATGTCCCATATTACAAACCCCCAACGGCACCGGATGAAGGCTCATCTTCCTCAAACCATAGCAACAATGAGAAACCGAAAAAAGGGATTGGGAGAGCTAACATCAGAGATTCCGCGACCGGAAACACGACTCGATGCAAGCTTGCATCACGCTGCCAAATCACTTTGCTTTCTTTTCCCTTTCACTCACAATCCCATGCATGACTACGCTCCAGCGCCTGAACCCCCTTCAGAAAGCACGTATCTTTTGAACCGGCGACTTATCGCTCTCCTCCGACTACGGAGTGTGGGAGTGGGGTTAGGGAAGCCCGATTGCAGAACTGAAACCCCACTCAGCGAGCTGCAGGTTTCCCTTGCAGTTCCAGAAATACACCCTTGCGCTCGCCCACCCTTGTCCCCGGACATCCATCCTCGCCTTTCAGGCTGGGAGGGGCCGGAGCTCAGGCTTTCTTCCTGATCGTGACTGCGGAGGGTTCCAGCAGTTCCCCGCCCGCTCTGACTGACACCCCCACATTCCCAGCAACCTCTTCTCTACTCTGAGCCACAGCTACAGAGCATACCAGCAGGCCAATCTGGCTCTCCTCCAGCTACCTGGAGTTATCTAATCACGATAAATGAGGATAAATTAGCTTAGCACCACAGCGACAGGGCTCACTTCTTGTTACGCAGCAGGACGTTCAATGTGGTAGCACTCCCGCTTGTTACGGGGATGAGGCCCATAACTTTTTCCTCAACTCCCCACCTGCCCATTTGCAGAAATCAACAAACTCATTGTGCACTTGCATGGCGGTCCTCTTCCTACGGTGTAATTCGAGCACTGCGCATATTTCTTCAGGAGGCAGACTTCATAACGACTGACCCTATCAAGGTGATTCAGTAAAAGCCAATAAAAGAATTCATCACCTTTTCTGAGGGACAACTACAGACTGAAAAGGAATGAGTCTATTCAAACAGATTGCACTGCTGCTATGAGGAAACCAAATAAGAATGTGGCGTCTCTCTCTCTCTCTTTTTCCTCGCTAACATAAGTAACTATGGTAACAGGCGCTCTGCATGGCACTGCTTCCACAAGCTCTCCAGAAATAAAACTGTTGGGCTAAGAGCGAGCAGGTAAAGACAAAAGATCCCGGGCGCCACTATTTATAGAGGCAGGCTTACATAATCTCCACACAGACCAGCGCTGGCTGAGGGAGGTTGGGTTTTGGGGTGAGTGGCACTGGGGCACCGGCCCTAGAATCGAGTGTGCGAGAGTGGCGTCTGGAGGTTACACTGAAGATTACGAGCTACAGGAGGGGGAGGAAGTGGGAAAGAAAGAGTTTGAACAGAGAAGGGAAAAGACGACGGTGGATTGGATTTGATGGTTGCACTGCTAAAGGGTGAACGCTTGGCAATGCGCTTGTTGATCAGCAACTCAAGCTCCCATGGGACGCATATCAGCCTGTGGTGGTGGGAGATGTTCGCCATTGAACGTCACTGTATCAGCGATTACATCACCACTTGATTCACTGAGGTAACAAGTGCTTATGACAGATGGAAAGAATGCTGTCAGGGATAACAAACACAAGACTTCACCTACAGGGAAAGTGAGCCACACTCACTACATTCCACACGAAATCAAGAGGGGCTGAGACGACAACGTCACAATCTGTTTGGCTAATGATACTGGAATGACCGAAGTAGAGTATGGATGTAAAAAGGTTTAGTTTATGGAATTGGACAAGTCTTCTATAGTTGATACAGTAGCTTGTTTAAGAGACCTGGAGTCACAAAACACATTTGTCTGACACACCGAGTGTGACTAAATGGCTCCCCCTAGCAGTCGTATACAGTCATTACACCCTCCACATTATAATATTGATTCTTTTGAGCTTGACTGAATGAGGTGTGAATGAACAGCTCCATTGTTATCCATCAGCTGATACAATCAGCAAACGAAACTCTCACACTTCATGAAACAGGAAGCTTTGAGAATGTAATGCAATAATTGTCCCATTACGGGGCAAAAGTGTGACTCACGTAAATATGCCCCAACTACCCTTACCAATGGATGCAAACAGAGGCTCGGGATCTCATCAATGCGCAAATGGAGGAACTCTGACTCATCTATTTATGCCTGTGCGTTAGATCTCGCTAATGCTGTTTTGGCTATTATCCCATTGTACCGTGCGTCTGAGGAGAGGGAGGGGGATTGCGCATTGAGTGTTTTAGTCACACCGAACAACCAAAAACTACAAAGGCTGGGAGATGCATTTCAAATGGCAACAGCTATGAGGGCACACATGCTATGATGCCCAAGGGGAATGAAAATATAGAGGAAGATGTGAGTTTATCTCCTCTCTCATCGTTCGTCATATTGCTCACGTTGCCACATGGTTCTTTCACTGTCTGAAAAGATGTTGTAAAAAATAAATAAATAAATAAAAATATCAAATATAGCATGACTCATCAACAGGCTTAAGTCTCCAAAACACTGCTGACGCAACCAGGAGTGTGTAAACAGAGGGATGTCAACACTTTTGAACTTTCCCTCCGATCATCAACACCACACCTAAATGATCTCAATTAATCTACAAGCTTAGCTACCATTCCTCTTACAGGCCCCAAAAGTGTTGTTTCACTAAACTGTAAACCTACTTAATGAATAACAATTAAGACACTTTAGGTAAGGAACAGTAATTTAATACACTAATATATATGTAAACTATGTTTATAAGCTTCTTGCAGATTCTGGAGCTCAGTTGAATGGAAGCAGAAAGCCTTTTTATAGCGCAAATACTACTTACAATTAATTATTGTTTTTTTTAGTCATTTAAGTCAATGAGCAAAACCGTTTTTTTTTTTTTTTTTTGCTTAATCAGCCAGCAGTTAAGATTTTTACTTCACCTACCAAGATTTAAATTTCTTTAGAAAGAAAATCAACTAAATCAAAATGCAGTTATCCAACTGTATGTTAGACATCTATATAACACTATCTTAAATGACACATGTGACCCTGGACCTCAAAACCAGTCGTAAGTAGCACTGGTATGTTTGTAGCAATGACCAACAATACATTGTATGGTTCAAAATTAACGATTTTTCTTTTATGCCAAAAGTCATTAGGATACTAAGATATATATTTTATATTTTGAATATATAAGAATATATTTTGTAAATTTACTACCGTAAACATAACAAACCCTTGATTTTTATTAGTAATTTGCACTGCTAAGAACTTCATTTGGACAACTTTACAGGCATTTTTTTTTTACTTTCAGATTCCAGAATTTCAAATATTGCCTATAACAAATATTTGAAAAATATACATCAATATGCATCAAACCATACATCAATGGAAAGCTTATTTATTCAGCTTTCAGAAAAAATGGACCCTTATGACTGGTTTCGTGGTCCTGGGTCACAAATTATCATAATTTGTAACAGAAATGTAAAGGCATATACAACATAAGCCATAAAAATGAATGTACAAGATTAATGAATGCAAGTTATCAGTGGCAACACAGAACTGTCTGGAAAGGGAAGTGTTCTTTCAACTGGCCTGAAATGCTCTCACACTGGCACTGGAACATCTTGTTGAACCCTGTTTAATATGGCACCTCTCAATACTCTGTGAGAATAGAATGTATTCTTCAGTGTTAGCATTAGTGTATAAACAAGAACCTTATTCTCAATGTGAACTATGCACTAGTCTTCATTTGACAATGTGGCAAAAAATATTGACTGGGTTTCAACACAAACACTTACCTTATGTTCAATAATGTTTATGACTCAAAGAAAACTGAGACTGTCTACCTGAAACAGAATAAAAATACATGTAGAGACACAGACAAAGAATATATACTTTCCTGCAAAACAATAACAAACTTGATTTTTTTCTGTTATACTTAAGGTCACTGCACACTGGCACACTGAGTCCGAAATTTTTGCACATTAAAAAATAAATATGTTTACATACTGCCTCCAAAAATTTCGTCTGTCATAAAAAAGTTTGGATCAGGTTCGATTTTCTGCATTTTCGCATCCATAGCAAGCATTTTGATAGGAAAGGATGACGAATGCGAAGAAAAAAAACACATACGAAAATTTTGGACTCAGTGTGCAATGACCTTCAAATGTTTTCACATATCTAACTAAAATCTGAAAAATTACAATTACACTGAACTGAAATAAGTTTAAGTGTATTTTTTTTTGTAACCACAGAAGCAAAAGCAAAGATTGTTAAGACTAACTTTGATGGTTGGCTTAACAAAGGCTTGTTTGGAAGAAAAAAAAAAAAAAGTTTAAAAATGGCTGAAAGAATTATACATACATTGCAATTCAGTATATTCCTTTTTCTGCCATTGGAATTTAACCTCCTGTGAAGCGTGACCAATTCAATTCAAATTCTAACAAAAGAATTACATACAATAAAAAGAGAGCAAATCTCCAACCCTAATTATAAATTACATAACACTTTAAAAAAATACCATCCATAAAGAGATGATTCGAATATAAAGTACAGGATTCAATTCAAATAAAGAATGATTTTATAAGAAGTTTTGAATTTATTCTGTCAAATGAAGCCAAACAGCAATGGACCACAAGTCTCTTCCTGGTTCAAACAGATGGTGTTGTTTAGTCTGATCCAGAAAAAGCCTACGGCTTTTCAAACCTGAGGATATAATCACATTAAACTGGACGTAAAACTGAAATATTTAATCAGGACTCTTCATTATTATATTAAATGAACAAATAAAAAAGTCCACCAGTTATCTAAATTATGTAAAAATGAATTACACTTTGTTTTAACAAACATATGGCACCAGTTGAGCATCTTGATTTATCATTCTGATTTTGCCCTGCTACTGATTTTTAATACTCTTCAGCCATTATGAGTACAGTCAGAGCTGACCAGCCAGTAAAGGGGTGGCTACCCTGCCCCCTTCCAGTGCTATCATTATACTGTTCCCAGATGTATCCAGTCTCCATATACTGCTTGTAAACATTATTGATGATGTTAGTCCTGAGCTCTTGATATAGGATAGCTGCCTTCTCTTTGTATGGCCCTTCTATGCTGCCATAGTGATGCAGTGCTCTAACTGCCAGGTAGTTGATGTTGATCCAGATGGGTCCTCGCCAGTAGGGGGCATCGTGTTCCGTGTTCCTCTTCATGTAGATGGGATCTGAGCGCGAGAGCGAGCGCAGACCATAGGGTGTCCAAAGGCGTTCAGGATCTTGAATGTCCCGCAAAATATGCTCTATTTTTGGCGAGTCTGGTGCCAGAATTTGTAGCAAGAATGGAAAAAGGCTAACGTAGCCTAATGCATTCACGTACTGCAGCTTAGGGGCTTTCCGAACAGAGCGAACCCACCGCGTGACTGGGAACTGTTGCCGTGGTTGTCCAGGAGGCACGAACACTTTCTCCTGCAGAAGTGAGACCGCCTGGGTGTGATTTCCATAATCACTGAAGGCATGTAGATTCTCGGACCAATGCAGTTTGTTTAACAGATCATTATTACTGAGAGTACGATGGGTGTTTTCGTACACCTGGTGGGGTTCCCCAAGTATTCGTGCCAAATTTGCCATGATGCCAGAGGCCAGGGTCATCCAGCAATACAAGTCCACATGCCTCTCATCAGCAGACGGGTGGGAAGCCCGTGGGTAGTCATCCAGGCCAGAGGTCAGGGTCTTGGGATTTAGGAAAAGGTTGGTGTCTTTGTCCCGCCCTCGCCAGCGGTAGGAGTTGGCAAGTGGTCCAGCTTGTGTGGTGTTAAACCATTCAAACCAAATCTGCAGTCTTGGGTACAACCTTTTCAAGAAAGGAAGCATGGTTTGAGAGGACGACAACTCTGGTTGAGCATCCAGCTGTTCCAGTAACTCCTGTAGGGCTAGGAAGAGGGTGGGCGGGTTGGCGTTTTCGTTGTGCTGCACTATAAACTCGGACGGTACTTTGCTGCGTGCTTCATCATCCAAGATTTGTTCGCGTGGGATCCACCCCTCTACGTTGATAAGATCGAGCCAGTGTGCGATGACCTCCTGTGTTAACTGAGTGTCCCATTTGCTGATGAGGAGCTGATGAAATCCTTCGTCCCAAAGAAAGCCCCTTGGAAAAAAAGAGCGAGAAGGTACTGCCGTAAACAGCGGACCCTCTGGGTAAAGCACAGGGTGTTCGTTATAAACCGACTGGACAACCGACTGTCCGAAGAAGTATCCCATGCCACCAAGCATGTTGCTTAAAGCTGCCATAGCAAATTTGATCTGTGAAGATGTGAACCCTTTAGCTTGGAGGCCAAATGCACTCTCAAACTTCTCATCAAACGCCATCTTACGCTTCTCCAGCTCATCCGTAAGAACCGAGCCCACAAGTTGATTCGGTCGTTCCCGGAAGCTTCCGGATTCAAACAAAACTTCAATCTGGAAAGGGGTTTCAACAGTTACTTGATGCACCACAAAATCACTCTCCATCTTGGGATCTTTCTGTTGGTTCTGGTGGTTGGTGACTTTGTAAGAATCCACGGCAAAATAATGTCTTTTTTCACCTTTGGGAGGACTGAAAACAAACTTGTGATTTAGGCTGTTCTTCACTATATCTGTTAGCTTATCAAGGCCAGGGCTCTTAGTTTGCAAGTAGTTATATCTGAAAAGAAAAAGAGTAAAACAATACAGTAACTCGTTAAAATAATATGACAGAAAACCTTTTATCATAACTTTTTTTCTCACACCTCTCCATTCTGTTCAGAGAATCATATTAATAGTAAAATTTTGCATTTAAGCAGCAATTGAAGATTTTCTGTATTTTAAAATACACAAAATTTCGAAACTAAAGGCTAGGACACACCAAGCCAACTTCAAAGAACTAGCAGCAATGAAAGCTGAGGATGCTGTTGCCTTGTGTTGGCAGCAACTAAACCAAAGAGATGCCGACTACAGCCGACTGCAGACTAACACACGCTTTCTATGTCTGTGTGAGAAGATTTAGCTGTCTATATTAGCAGCTTTTAATAGTATATATTTGTCATTCAAAAGGACAAACCAAAACAAGGATATACAAAACATAAACAAAGCAGCGCTTGCTTACTATTTTGAATATCAGTTACAAACTTTCTTCATTTTAAGTGGCTCATGTTGTTAGGAAAATATTTGTGACACTGGACCCCAAAACCAGTCATAAGTAGCACAGGTATATTTGTAGCAATAGCTAATAATACACTGTATGGGTCAAAATTATCTTTTTTTTATGCCAAAAATCATTAGGATATTAAAGGAGAAGTCCACTTCTAGAACAACAATTTACAGATAATGTACTCACCCCCTTGTGATCCAAGATGTTCATGTTTTTCTTTCTTCAGTCATAAAGATATTGTGTTTTTTGAGGAAAACCTTTCAGGATTTTTCTCCATATAATGGACTGATATGGTGCCCCGAGTTTAAACTTCCAAAATACAGTTTAAATGCAGCTTCAAATGATCTCAAATGCGGTTGTTAAAGATCCCAGCCAAAGAAAAAGGGTCTTATCTAGCGAAACGATCGGTTATTTTCAAAAAAAAAAAAAAAAAAAAAATACAATTTATATACAATTTAAATATCTCAAACGCTCGTCTTGTCTTGCTCTCCCTGAACTCTGTGTATTCTGGCTCAAGACAGTTAGGGTATGCCAAAAGAATCTGATGGTATTTTCCTTCAACTTCATCAAAATCATCCTACGTCGCTGCAGAAGTACCGACCCAGTCTTTGCAAAGTGAACATGCCAAGATCAAACACCCTTAACAAAAAAGGTAAAACAGTGATACAGGATGATTTTGAAGTTGAGGGAGAAAATACGATCTGAGTTTTTCGCCCCTAACTGTCTTGAGCTAGAATACACAGAGACCAGGCAGAGCAAGACAAGATGAGCGTTTGACATTAAAAAGTATATAGATTATATTATTTTTATAAAAATAACCAATCGTTTTGCTAGATAAGACCCTTCTTCCTCTGCTGGGATCATTTACAACCGGATTTGGGATTGTTTGAAGCCGCAATTAAACTGCATTTTGGAAGTTCAAACTCGGGGAACCTTATCAGTCCATTATATGGAGAAAAATCCTGAAATGTTTTCCCTCAAAAAACACAATTTCTTTACGACCGAAGAAAGAAAGACATGAACATCTTGGATGACAAGGGGGTGAGTACATTATCTGTAAACTCTTGTTCTGGAAGTGGACTTCTCCTTTAAGTATAGATCATATTCCATGAAGATACTTTGTAAATTTCCCACTGCAAATATATCAAAACTAAATTTTTGATTAGTAATATGCATTGCTAAGAACTTCATTTGGACACATATAAAGGCGATTTTCTCAATATTTAGATTTTTTTGCACCCTCAGATTCCAGATATCCTGGAATACATGCTATATTCTGGAATAGTTGAATCACGGCCAAATATTGTCCTATCCTAACAAACCATGCATCAATGGAAAGCTTATTTATTCAGCTTTCAGATGATGTATACATCTCAGTTTCAAAAAATTGACCCTAATGACCTATGGTCCAGGGTATCATTTGCTGTTATTGAAAACATGTTGTTATCCGCATATTGAAATGCTTGGTTCACGTAACATTAGAGCAGGCTTCTGTTTGTGCTGCCTTCATTTACTTACTCGTTTTCATCACTTTCATTTTAATTCTCGGGCACTGACTCCTTTGCTAAACTGAACATCCAATCAGAGTTTTCACTTTCCAGCCCCGACATATTGAATCGGGCAAATTGCCGCCGACATGAGCTCAATGAGAGCCGATATCAAAACAAACTTGCCCGACAGATGCTGACAGCCGGCTTGGTGTGTCCCGGGCTTAAAATGTTTACCATGTTTTGTAGAATTGTAAAAAAAAAAAAAAGGTGCAATAAATCAGTACATAATATATTTTATTAACAAACATGAGTAACTATTGCAATTAAATACTACTTTAAGTTATTGTTACAATTACATTATTTATTTTATTGCAGTAAATGACTGAAATTCTCCCTTTTACTTTTGTTCACAATACTACTACAAAATCTTGAAATGCACAATAAATGTAAGATACCTGGCATATTTGCCACTAGCACCTTCCCCTGCTGTGGGCTTGCCAAACGTGATCTTGAAGTTGCCAAGCTCCTCAGATGTTCCTGTCACAGAACTCAAGCGATTTTTCTCCTCTACATGAGCCTGCAAGGCACCTTGAATATCTGTCGCAGTGTAGAACATGAGCGAGATCACCGGAGCCGAGGAAGCAGTGCTCTGCCAATCAGAAACAAAGACAGACTTCTTGTGATGAAGCAATTTCGATACAGAGATAAACTATAATTCTAAATGTTTCTAAGATTTTGAAGTAACCACTTTAACTTTATATCATATTAATGGAAGTACCAGAAAGCTGCAATGTTATGTGGATCTGATAAACTACGTCTACCATACTTTACAGTATCTGACCTTAAGAAAGTCATACAGATTGTATATTTTCTATTAAATTTCATGGAAATAATTTTCTATGGACTGACGTTCAATCTGTGACTCTCCTAAAGACCTAAATCTGTTCACATATCAACGTTGCCACAATGTTTTCTTAATGAATTGTCATTACGTTCAAAGTAATTTCTTTAGATTTTCCCCTGGTTATGTGAATTGAAAACAATCAATCCCTTTGTTCTATTTAACTCCTATTATATTATAATTAAATATCCTTGTATTTGACAATATTATAATAATAAATCAGTTAGTGCTGGCTGTTAAACACACAAATTTCTTACATGTTGTTTTGCAGTAATCCTCCAAGTCCAGTCTCCACCATGATCTCCACCCATGCGCTTCACAAACTCTGTGGTCAGGGTAAAATCACGGTCATGGACTTCCTGGACTCCAAAAGAGACTCCATCATGCATTAACCATCCGTAGCCCAGCAAATGGTCCCCTTGCTCACAAGTGTGCCTAAGATTTCCATCCATTTCAGCAAACTGACGCATCCACATTAAGCCTAATTACATCAATAAAAAAGGCAGGCTTGTAATAACCTCAAATCATCACAAAGACAAGTGTAAAAATATAGAAATGGTGCATAAAGTGTGAATTTGAAACGCCCCACCTGTCACAACAGATCTGGGACTTCTTGTTTTCATCCCGAAGTACACCTGGGGCCGATAGGTACCCCAATATCTTTCAGGAGACACAGCAGGACTTGAGCTATTAGCATCCAAGACCCGTGGAGAAGGGTGCAACGTCACAACCCTCCTGGCCAAGGATGAGCGCATATAAAGGGCATAGAAGAACCAGATGAGACTGAAGATACACAAACCGATGGATATATTGATAAACATCTTCCCAATGTCAGTTTTCTTCTTCTTCTCCTTGCGTGGGGGAGCAGGTGTTTTTTCCTCCTTTCTTGGGCTAGGTACTCCATCACCTGTTGCAACTCTCTTCCTCCGCCTACCCATCTTTCTTTTGACCTGACCAAGCTGGTCTGGGGACGACAGTCATTCAAATGCACCTGCAAATCACCACAAGTCAAGAGGTTTTGACTACAGTTAGCACACTGAGTGCAGCTTAAGTAGCTCTCTGTCCTATAGTAATACATTTACGGGAATATATGCTCCTAAAACAGGACTATAATTTTACTGTCTATGCACAAGACGCTGCAAATTGCATAAACAACTGGCTAAGTGAACAAAAGAATGAGGAAATGAATGAATGAACGAGCGAGCGAATTAATTGATGAATGAATGAATGAGATTCAGCTCGTCAGTGTCTATTTAACGCGTGTGCAGTTATTATTCTTTCTGTACTAAATGTGAACGATGCTTTGAGCAAATTAACTATAAAAAGACAAGCATAAATGATAATTTTTGATGACGTTACCTTACGTACGTGTCAGTACGGTACTGAACTTCATAATCAGCAGCACGGACACTTCCGCATTACTTTGCGAAGCTGACGACAATCCTAGATGCATTGTACTGTTTTTTCAAAATAAAAGCCCTTAAGGGCCATGCTGCTGCTGCTGCTATTACAGACAAAATTAATAATTCTTCCATCGTTTACTCATCACACTTTAGTCATTATGTTGTTCCAACCCTTTGAGACTTTTTCTCTTTTGTAGAACACAAAATAAGATATTTTGAAAAAAGTTTTCGTCAATACAGTGAAACTCAAGTGTTGTTTGAACGCCACTGAGTTTTGAAAGCAAGTCATAATGGTTTCTAACAATATCCAATTGGATAGTCAACTGGGTGAATACGTAATTTAACATTTATTAGTAAAATAACATCTGTGCATTTTAAATTAAGTAAATTAGTAAAAAAGTATTATGATAATAGTAATTAAATTAATTTGTTAATCATCCTTAATTAACTAAAACCAATAAACACATTTTTACCAAACATAGAAATGGTCTAGAACACTGAATGTTGTCAATAATACATTAATACTGACCTCCAAAAATTTATACAGGTATTACAAAAGTGTACATATGCCAAAACAACAGGTATTTTTCAGATCAGGCAGAAACTAGTGATTCATAACCATCTTAACTTCACAAACTACATTGCAAAACCAGCTTGAAGTGAAAGTATGTGATATGTATCACTGAACGCAACAACTGCTATTAATAAATTATTATGCAAATGTTTCTGCTGAATGCTACCTAAAGAGACTCCTCAGTCGAGGGTGAGATAAATAAACCCACAGAGAAATAAAACGTGAAAATCTGTTCTCTCTGTTGCTCATGGCAAATTCCCTCATCGAAGTGCTAGCTTCTAGACTGATTTACAGTATACTTCTGCATAGCTTGGACAAACAGAAGAGTATCCTCTTCAAATTGATTTCCAAAATTAAGGATTGAGGTATAATAGTCATTTCATAATACTTATCTTATTTGCCTTTAAGTTTGAGATTATGCATGTTTTATGTTTTTTCTTTTCTCTTCAGATTAAGCCATAATGACTCAAAGTTCACTCTATGCAGATACCATACTATTTGTCTTTCTCCACTTTGAAGAAAAGACTCTGGCTTTCAAGTTTATGCTAACTAGCTCCATTACCCACCAAGAAATAACACAGAAAGCAATTTACAAACAACAGCAGAGGTCTGTAAGGCTCAGGCACTTCAACAAGGAAGAACTTTTGTGCAGGTGAGCAAAGAAAGGAATTATTATCTTTCTGTGTAATTGTAGTTAGATTCTAATCAGATTAAAAGGCAAACAAACAAACAAACAAAAACCTATATTAAATACTTGTAACTGGATTGAGTTTTAGGATGCTCAGACTACAGTTACTTTTTTATTGATTACATAATAATTATATATTATGCACACAATGTCAGCAAATAATTTAATTAATTATTAGTTTTCCATCAACTTATGAACCATCAGCAGTCCCTTTTCACAAACACCAGTTTGGGAAACCCTGATGTAATGGAATGTTCCAGTTCTTGTTGTTGATAACAAAGAATGTAATATATGTCTTCCTCATTCTATCATTCTACCACATCAATGTGGTACATTCTTTTTCTATTAAAATTTATGTGATAAACAAGTTAGGCCAAAAGTAAACTAAAATCAGTCAAAAAGTAATCTGATTCTATAACCTGAAAAGTGTATAACTACAATCGGAATTTTAACCAGTAACAGACTACAGTTTGTAAGTAGCACTGGTTATGTTACAAATTTCCTTGCACTTGCAAGTTCATGATAATACTAAAGTCCAAGGTTGTGCACAGTCTGCTAATGTCTGCGCACACTCTGTTACTTTATGGAAAAGTTTAGTAATATATACAATGTGCATACAAAACAGATTAATTGCATTTTTGTTTCAGCCAAGCATATTGACAGTTGAGTCTCTGTCAGAAGCTTGCTCATCTCCTGCATCAGCCAAAGGTTTCAAACAAGCCTTAATTACAGTTTGCAAAAGTAATGCAAGGGTTGATAAAATGCACATGATGGATGCAGAATACCACTTTGATAATGAGAGGTTTTTGGAGGGCTGGAAACTCATCAAATATGGCATTGCAGCTGTTAAAACTGCTGCAAAAGAGAAGAACTACATAACAGCAAGAGGCTGGTTTTGTGATATTCTGCATACTATACAGGTGTGTCAGCAGAAAGAATCCTTTTCCTTTTGTTTACTTTTATTTTGTTGACAAGCACATCAATGAACAGTTCTCGTGAAACTGATGCAATAATGCAACAATCTGATCATTATTATCATTATTATTCAAATATTTTAGTCCTGTACCTTAAAATATCTTAAATGTCTATATGCAGAATTTCTATCTAATTGTAATCTGAAATAATAAGACAAAGAAGGGTTGAATGAAGCACATTTATACTGTAAATGTGTCATCAAAACCAATTATGTCACTGTCCTCCTTCTATGACTTTAAAGGTTTTCTACAGTCACAGCAACTGGATAGAACTGAGGAACCTATTTCCATACTCCAACCTGATCAAACCTGATTGACCAATAGATAATATTGCAGGTACACTGTAAAAAATAAAAAACCCAATTTGTTGAGTCAGCTTAAAATAATTTGTTAGCCTGCTGCCTTAAAATTTTAAGTTCAGTCAACTTAAATAAGTTTAGTCAACTTCAAATGTTAAGTTGTACTAAGTAACAACTTAGATATTTGTGTTTGCTAAACTTAACAGATGGGTAAGTAACCCAGCTGCCTTAAAATTTTAAGTTGATTCAACTCAAATATCTAAGTTGTCATCTAGTATAATTTAACATTTCAAGTCGAATAAACTTTTTTTGAGTTTACTGAACTTAAAATTTTTGCGGCAGCCAGGTTACAAATTATTTAAGTTGACTCAACAAATTGTTTTTTACAGTGTAGGTTGGTAGGTAGGTAAATACAGAAAAAGAACGAAGAAAGAAAAAAGCGGCATTTAGATGCCATCTTCTAAATTGAAAGGGAGTCAACAACAACAACAAACATTGAGTTTAAGACTTATTGGATATATATATACAGGGTGGGCCATTTATATGGATACATCACACATCAAACTTGGGAATTTCACAAGAAAAACAATGGTGTGCTTGGTTTTAACGTAACTTTATTCTTTCATGAGTTATTTACAAGTTTCTGACCACTTATAATGTGCCACAAACAGGACGTTAATATCACCAACCATTCCCATTTTATTAAGGTGTATCCATATAAATGGCCCACCCTGTATATATATATGGATATATTTAAAGGTGATAAAAGGGCCACCTGTAGAAACTGTATTGATAACTGTGGAGGCAACATCCTGGAAGGCATCATACAAGGGAAAACACTGACATCAGGATAGTTTGGAATTTCCAAACTACCTGGTACTTAATTCATACTACCTAATAAAAAAATTAAAAGAAAACAAAGGTGCATAAACACCAATGAATCCATGTTTAATGTTGCAGGAAAATGTAGCCATGGAGATTTTTTAGACTTTTCAAGTTTGTTAGAACCTAGAGGTGGAATTAATAAAGATACACGGTCTTAATTAATAAAGATAAAGATACTCTAACTTTTTGAGGTTGGGTACTAAAAATATATATATAGATTTTTTCATGCCTGCTGTTTGAATGAATCATTAAATTTTTTATTCACATACTATGATCTGTTCAGATAACTGTACCCACAAGAAGCACCATTACTGCTTGTGTTAACTTGTCGTAAAACTCAAATCTCAGTTTAAAGGAAAGAGTGATTGCTGTGGACTGTAGGCAACAATAATGCAATGTCTTTGTAATGTATTCATAAATCATATTAATAAGGGGTTTAACGTGCAAATGCAACTAGTTTTTAAGATTTATTTCTTTTCTTTTTGGGTCACTTATTCTCAGATTGATGGGATTCCCTCAGAGCTCAGTTCTTTGTTTTGCGATTGATACAACAGGCAGCATGGGTGATGACTGATGAAGTACGACGAGTCATTTCTGACATCACAGACAAGATGAGAGACACTGTATCAGAGTACATTCTGGTGCCATTCAATGACCCTGGTTAGATTGTTATTACTTGTTTGTTAATTTCATAAAGAATATGTGTGTACTTCTGCAGAAATTACAGACATTTGAACTCAAGATTGCATGCAACTACTTATCATGTGTGGAAACATGATATTATTATCTGATAACTAACACTTTTACTCTCCCAAAGACTTCGGACCACTAATAAGAACAACAGATCCTGATGAGTTCAAATCACAAATTAATGCACTTCAACCCCATGATGGAGGAGACACACCAGAGCTCTGCCTGTCAGGACTCCGGGTATAAGAACATTAATGTGAGTGGAAATTTCTTCTACCAAATTCATTTTGTGTCATACAGACTTCAATAGAATTCAAATTTGATGTTTTCCAGCTGGCTCTGACTGGTTCACCTCCCCAGACTAAGATATGTTTTCACGGATGCTGATGCAAAGGACAAAGAGTTAAAAAGTACTGTGTTGGCACTGATTGAAAGCACAAAGTCTGTGGTATGTATTATACGTTTCTTATAATATTATTGCCATTTAAACAAGCTGAATGCCTGCATGTCAAAAGCATATTATTTATATTACCTGATAGCATCTCCTGTCCATGTGTACTAATATGCATGTTGAGTAAAAAAAAAAAAAAAAATGAATAATAATAATAATAATAATAATAATAACAACAATACTGGTGTTTGTTTTTATTAGTTTTTAGAGGTAGCTTTGTTTTTCTTGTGTTACTAATGTTGTGTATTGTCTGTCTTGTATGTAGTGTAAACACAAAACCTATCATGCTGCAGAATAAATCGCCCCAAAGGGGGACAATAAAGTTTTTACAATAGAATACAATTACTATTGTATATTACCCAAACCAGGGATAACTCTCTTATGTGACCATATATATATATATATATATATATATACACACACACACACCTTGAGGTAAAGATGTGCCAGACGACAAGTGTGAGACAGGACATATAAAGCAAGCCCAACGGAATCACAGATGAGGGTGCCACCATCAGGCCCAGTATCTTCTAGAAGTTTTCAACCCACTGCTCTGCACATTTTGTGTGTCTCTCTTATTTAACACACCTGATTTAGATCATAAGCTCATTAGGAGAGAGATCCATGTAATGAGCTGAGTGTGTCAAATAAGGGAGACATACAAAATGTGCAGAGCAGTGGGTCCCCAGGACCAGGATTGAAAGCCACTGCTCTAGAATACCCTGAGGGAACAATAAACCCACACTTTGAATGACACCACTAGCCTCTGAATTTTCAGTAAGCATTCTGGCATGAGCCAGGCCCACATCTGGCCCAAGTCATGAACTCTCCCCAGGAAAGCGATTAGTTGACTGGGAGACAGGAAGCTCATGGCTGAATTAATTCTGAGCCCAATGCACTCCAGGTGACTGAGGAGCAGTGACCTGTGAGCACAGAGCTTGTGCTCCGGCTGGGCCAAAACTAGCCAGTCATCAAGGTAGTTCATGAGGTAGTCTGTCTCAGACGGGAAAGGGCCGTGTCCTTGCACTTCGTAAAAGTATGGGCCCAGCACTGACAGTGAGAACAGAGCTGAATGGTGAATTGGAAGGCAAGCGTGAGACTTCTTGAAGGGAGGTTTGGCTTCAGCGGGACTTCTCCCTCTCCTCTTCTTTCCTGACAGATCAGGATGGCTTTGCAGCTCAGGGTCCAACGTCACTTTGGGGCAAGGGCCCTGGCGCTTGGGGAAGAGATGGTGCTTGGTAGTCCGATGATGCATTTTTGAATCCATCCAAAGCAGGGCTGAATAGCCAGGTGGGGGAGACTGGAGAGTTGAGGAAAGCGACTTTGTCTATGTCCTTGAACTCCATGAGGACTAGCCAGAGGTGGTGTTCGAGCACCACCAGGCTGGCCATTGCACTGCCAATTGTCGGGGCCATAGTTTTTCTAACACGCAGGGCCCGGTCAATCACGTTACGCAGCTCCTTAAAAGCATCACCATCTGGCCCGGACTCTTCCATGGAATTTAAAAATCTTAAGAAGCGCCATAGTATGGAGTGCCAAGCCAGCTTGGCCAAACGTAGAGTAGGCCCTACTCGCTAAGGCCAAAGTGGTCCTGCAGGGCTTGGATGGGTGAACAGCCTTGGCTTTCCATCCCAGAGGCATGGGTGGGCAGAAGTGCACAGTGATGGCCTCTTCGAAAGGGGGGAACCTCTTATAATCCTTTTGCTCGGTGCCATCAGTGGAGGTGAGGGTGCCAGAAGCAGAAGAGTGGACGTGGGATGAGTTTGTTGTACACACTGGGCCTGACATTGCTGGGTTCTCTTGGCAAAAGGGAGCCGGGGTCCTCCACAGAGCACGACCAATCCTTTGCGACTAACAGCTGTGTATTGCATATAAATGATCATATTTCTGTTCTCTTTGACTGCTTTATTTACCTTTACAGGTGTTTCTCAGACCAATGAAGAATTAAGTGGAAAACTAGGGTTGGCTGAGCATGTGGGTAACTTTTACAGAGTGCGTCTGACTATACCTGATCCTACAGGCCTTTGGAACATTAACATTAGCTCATCAAAGGCCTACACCATCAAAGTCGTTGGTAACTTTTTTTATTTTATTTTACATCTCTTACATTTACAAGTGTACACAAGACATTATCAGGTTACCCAAAATTCATCAAGTCTTCATTTACTTACCCTCATGTCGTTTCAAACCTGTATGGCTTTTATTCTTTTGCGGAAAACAAAAAAAAATATTTTTAAATGTGTTTTTGTCCATGTGCCTATAGTTGTCACCCCTGACTCTCGCAACCCAGGCTCATGGGAAAAATTTGCCTGGGACGACATTTCAGCAAAATTATATTACCGCAATCTGACATGTTTAACCACACTTTCAAAGTAAAATGTCAAGTGGTGCTAAAGGTGCATTGAATTTTATCTTAAACAGAAGAATGTAAATCTGGCAGCATTTATGAAAAAAAAAGTTCTGTAATTAAATGTCCAGTGAGTGTTGCTAAAAGGTTAATGCTCTATTGCGTTTGACAATAAGTCAAATCACCTTTATTTATATAGCACTTTATACAATACAGATTGTGTAAAAGCAGCTTTACAGTGATAAACAGTAAAATAATGTCTCAGTGATGAGACAAGGTAATGAACAAAATTCAGTTCTGCTGTAAAGCAGCTCTAGAAAAAAGGACAAAGGTAAAAAGTCAATTTTTTAGTTAAAATTAGTTCATCATTGATTCAGTGATGTCATCATCCAGCTCAGTTCAATTGTCATCCAACAGTGTCTGTGCAATCAAGTCAAAAATATTGCCAAATACGAAGTGTCCCCAATTAAGCAAGCCAGAAGGTGACATTGGCAAGGAACTCCATCTGTGATAGAAATGGAGAAAAAAAAATAAAAAAAAAAACTTGGGAGAAATTAGGCTCAGTCGGGGGGCCAGTTCTCCTCTGGCCAGACAAACCCACATGGTGTGGTTTGATTCTAGGCTGCCACACAAGTCATATTGTGGATTAGGATTTCCAATGAGGCTAGGTTGGAATTTGAGGTTCAGAATGACATGATGGTGAATAAAGAAAGACACAATTACCATTTTTGTATAAACTATCTCTAAGAGCTATTTACTTACTAAATAACCAGGCCAAAGTGGCATTGATTTCCTCTTCAGCTTTGTGGAGCTAAGCGGAGGTGCTTATTCAGGCTACAGTGTATTAGGCAGCAGACCCCAGCAAGTGAGTGAATATATATATGACCAGAGTGCAACTTGTGCAACTTATACTTGTATTTTCAATCTCTGTTTTGTTCTTTCCCTGCTACAGACAGTAATATCAGACTATTGCTTACCGTCATGGGTGGGAACTCTGTTATCCCTACAGAGGTGGCTTTTGTGGAAGCATCAGGATCCAAGACTATTCTTGGAAAGCTAGAAAAGGTTGCAGGAGGGGATTTCTTAGTCAATGAACAGTGTCCCAGCTGGAGAATTTGTTGTCCGTGTGATTGGGGAGAGTAGTTTTTCACGTTCATTAAATGGATGCTTTCAGAGGCAGTCCGTCAGCTTCAAGTGTGCTTGTTACTGTAAGATCTGGGTTTTTTTATAAGTCAAAAATATACATTTACCACCTCTTACTACAATAATTTATTTATTTATTCATTCATTCATTTTGTGTTGCTTGTAAATGGTATATGTCCTTCAGCTGACCTTGAGCTCGTGGAAAGGTGCTATACAAATAAAAACCCCTTCTTCTTAATGCCAGGCATTTTTCCATATTCATACTATTCTTTCTCAATCTATACACTTAGGCTCAGACAGATGAGGTGTGGGAACCTGGAAAGACCCTTTCACAGTGGTGAACAGTGGCTCTGATGAGCTCTTCAACATTAATTCCAGGAATGACACAGTATTTCCCAACACCATGTCTGTTGGAAGTGGAAGTAGTAGAAATACCACAGTAAATCTCACTGACCCCTCAAACGCTCCTTCAGGCACTGAAGAGACTCTCACCATTGAGGCTGAAACATCAGGCAAAAGTGATTTCAACTATGCTGTGCTTAAACTTATAATCGTTTCTCCGATAACTATTTATCTCTACTATCTATTTCTAAATAATCTCATATGGTTGTAAAGAAGAAAAAAAATAATAATATAAAAAATATCATAGACCATAAATCCAAGATTTAAATGCAATAAAAGACATTCATAATGTTTCTTTTGAACGCGCTATTCATAAAAGAATCCTGTCCAAAATGTATCAGTTTCCACAAAAAAAATTTTAGTAAGCCTACAATCATTCCATTCCAGATTACAGATGTGACTTCTCCAGTCTGTGAGATTGTTAACGTAAATGCTAACTGCTCAGGCAACTGTAGCCTGTCCTCATGGGAGCTCTCAGCCAACCTTACCGATGGAAATGGGATGGGTATCGTGTCTATTACTCTGCGTCAGGCTCTTGGAACCCTCAACACTACCATCATAATCAGGGACGTGTGTGAACAGGTGTGAACGTCACTCTTGCATTCTACAGTGCCTCTTGTTGTTCTGAAGCAATGGAACTGGTTGCTGTAGACGGACCTGGAAATGTTGGCATATGCTCAAGATCAATAACATCTGCTGTTACTACCACACCCAACACCTTCATGTCTACCGCTTCTACAACAAACAGCATAGCTACAACAACTACAGCAAGACTTATGGCAATTATAACAACGTCCTCTCCCTCCACGAATGCCACAACTGATAATGCTGCAACAACAGCTACAGCAACGACAACAACTACAACCACAGCAACAACAGCAAAAATAACGTCTTCCTCTCCCTCCACGAATGCCACAACCAACAGTGCTGAACACCCTTTTTATCCACCTATCATTTTTTGGTTTTATGTGGGAGTTTATTTTGCTTTTCCTTGTGTTAAGCTTCTAACTCTTTTGTACTAGTTACCTTTATATTAACAGCTGCAAAACCTTTTCTATTGGCTTGGGTAGCTGTCTTTCCTTGCATTTCCCCCAGCAACACCAAGGTCCAGATTTACAAAAAGCATGGGCCAGCACAAACTTCCTTTTGGCGTTAAAAAGAACTACTGTCAGGAAAAATTAGTGATGAAATGGCGTGAACATAGTCATTTTTGCGGCCAACATCATTGCACATGCATTTGTGTGAGTGTCCCTTATAGACACAAAATTTATGGGAGGAGAGCACTTAAATGAATCACCCAACAAGATTTACCAAGGTTTGCTGTAATCAATGTTCTGGTATTTGCTCCATTATTTACACCCAAAAAGCACGTTAACCCATTTTGGAGTTGACATGGCTGCCACTGTTGCTGCCAGGAGCAGGCAGAGAACAGAGAGTGTGTGGTAGAACGGAGATGATTTTTTTTCCGCTCGTTTTAATTTATTAGGAATGCCAATAGACTAAAATGCTTGGTTGTGACCTTACAGTAATTTGCATTGCTCGTTATGATATTTAGATTAGTTGATTAGTTGCGTATGTTCTCTTTAATTTGCACACTGTCAGTAGATCACCTGCAGAACTTTCCACTCCCAGCAGTGCTTTCTGGAAATTGTGCTCTCGTGCTAATTTGCCTTGTTTAGTAAATCTGGGCTTAAAGGGGTCATTGGATGCAAACTTCACTTTTACATGTTGTTTGAACATTAATGTGTGTTGGCAGTGTATGTACAAATCTACCCTATTATGATAAAAATCCATGCAGTGGTTTTTAATTAATCTGTAAAAATAATATCCCCTTTTTCAAATCGAGCCATTCTCAGATGCCTGTTAGTGTGGCGTCACACCAACAGACGCCGCTCCCACGATAGTTGATTGACATGAGCGTCTTACCTCAGATCAGCTGTAACAGTCCGACCTCCATTGTTTCGATGCCGGAGCAGGGATATAAATTAGACAAGAATATCTGCGATTGAGCGATTGAGGTGTTGTGTCGCTGGATGTAATAATGAAAATAGTGGTCATCATTTACTCCCGACATCTGAGCCGCTGAAGATACAGTGAATTACGTTTGTTTGTGAAAGGAATCTACATAAATGTGTCTATGTTTGCGCAAATCATTCATGATCCAGCTTCACCTACAGCAGAAGTGAGTATGTTTTTTTTTTTTTATGAATCTCTGCAATTGCCTTTCCCAATAACGTGCTAGTTAGCAAATTTCACAGCTAAATGTAAACAATCTCTCAGAGCAGCAGAGAGAAGAGAGGGGCGGAGCCAGCAGAGCTCATTTGCATTTAAAGAAACAATCCCTCAGAATGGGAGCTCATTTTGACAAGGTAAAAAGGGTGTTTTACACAACCATTGAGAATTTTTAACCAAAGTATATTATAGACCTTTCATTAAGACCCTAAAGAATCATATCAACTTGTGGAAAATGGGCATCTGATGACCCCTTTAAGTCATGGTTTGACTTGGTGTATTACAGTTGTTTCATGCTTTCATTTTTAAAATTTGATGAATACTTGTTTGATTTGATTTGTAAAACAAATATAATTGTAATTTTACATTGATTTTAACAGGCAGATGAATTGAAGTTTTTTGTTGTTGTTGTTATTAAATAGACGAATGGTTATAGTATGATATTTTAGATTGACAAAATTTTAAATCATAAAAACAAGTTTAAGGTGTTTAGTAGGTCTGGGTTGACTTGGGTGTCATAAAAATCCTTTTTCATACTCTTACAGGATTGTTTTATAACAATTTCAAAATGACTGGTCTTATGACTTAACATGAATGACAATTCTATTAAACCTTATTTACTATTACTAAATGGGTTGTGCATTTTTATTTTGCTGAAAAAAAACAAACAGACAAAAAAAAAACAAAAAAAAAAAATAGGTGCTTCACAATGCCATAGAAGAACCATTTTTCTTTAAATGGTTCCATAAAGAACCTTTAACATAGATTTTTTTGTTTCACAAAAGGTTCTCTGTGGTGAAAGACGGTTCTTCAGTTTATAAAAAGGTAAGAGATGTTTTTTTTAAAGAACCTTTGACTCAATGGCTCTTTGTGGAACCAAAAATGGTTCTTCTATGCATCGCTGTGAAGAACCTTTTAAACCACCTTTATTTTTAAGAGTGTACTTCACTAATGCTAAAGAATAATTACTAAGGTGGATAATCATGAAATTTGAGTTGAGTATGTATTTTCAAATTCCACAGAAACAGAACTTATACTATAATCTGCCTTTACCAATAAAAAAAACAAAAAACAAAGTACACAGCAGTTTTAATGCTAATTTATTAACATTAAAGTCACTGATAACACTGATACATAACAGCATCTTTTAAAGTTAAAATGTATACAATAGTTATTCACATTTTTTCCAATTAGTGTAGATATTATTTTTCAAGATGGTATTTAAAGGCTAATGTTTCGGAGTGTAATCTACTGTACACTGCAATATAGCTAAGAAAACTTAAACATGAACATGAGTCAACATGAAAGGCTGATTGCAACACAGTTTACTTCTGAAATCTAATGCATTTCTCAGTGAAACAGGATTTTCAATGAGGAAATGTAAGGACTTTATTTTATTTATTGGGAATGATCTGGATCATCATAAGTGGTATTTCAGAATGGAACCAGGTGGTTTGTGGGAAGCAGACCACTACAGCCACTACAGTAAAGTAGTGTTGTAGTCACAGTAGTAAGTCTACGCAAATTAATCTGATTAAATTAATGATAGGTACAAATGAGAGTATTCTCTACCTTGTGATGTCTAGAATTGTCCATTAGACACACACATTCTCTGTTGGTGTTTCACCAAAATATACTTGTGTGCAAACATCCGTCCACATCGATCGCAACCAAAAGGCTTCTCACGTGTGTGGATCCTCATATGTGTTTTGAGGTTTGAAGACTGGTTAAACATTTTCCCACAAAGATTACAGCCGTAAGGCTTTTCACCGGTGTGAACAGTCACATGTTTTTTAAGGTTACTTTGATCTGCAAACTGCTTGCCACAATGCACGCATCTGAACGGTTTTTCTCCTCTGTGGATGCTGTGGTGTCTTTTCAGACTGGACGCCTGACTAAATCGCTTACCGCAGAGTGTACAGTGGTGTAGCCTCTCCCTGTTATGAAGTTTTTGATGCAAGAGGAGAGTGCTGGGTTGAGAGAATGCTTTTCCACAATGTTTACACATAAACTTGTCTTTCCTTTGCATCTGAGAAGAGTCTGACTGTTTGAAAGAAAAGCACGGTGTGAAAGGGGACCGTTCGGATTGAGAAATGTTGTTACCTTCATCGCCGTGTGTTAAATGACCTTCCATATCAGGCACAGACAAGTCATTAGAGTCCACTGGAGTTGCATAGGAACACATAGGATCGGCGCTTCCTCTGTACACCAAGTACTGATTCACAGAAGGTCCTCCATTGCATTCAGGTTCAGCATAGGAGGGATGATTTGTGGTTGCATCAAATCTCCTGGAAAACCAGGAGGGATATGAAGAGACAGGCTGCACGTTAGTCCCTGCATCTCCATCACAACGTCTCTTCATTCTGGTTTCATCTATTTTGAAATACAACATAGTAAAATAGAAACTATTAAGCAAGAAAAAAAAGCAAGTATTGCATTTAGTAATAATTGCATTTAGAATTTTCTAGTTATCATTTAGTAAATGTGCATCTTCACCTATATCATTCACGTCTAGGTTTTTGTCCTCAAGGAGATCAGGTTGCATTCCATTGCTCTGCCAGAGGAACACATCATTGATGGTGATGTTAGTTTAAAAAAAAAAAAAAAAAAACTGTCCATGTTAGCTTAGATCCATTAGATTCAACTTGAACTAAACACGACTTTTTTCTTTTTTTTTTTTTTTGCAATAAAATACTCCAATAAACTTCGAAAAAGCTTTTTTACTTTTGATTTTAATAATGTCTTATTTTTCATTGTCAGTTCATGTTAAATCTGAATATACTAGACCACAACAAACAAGTTTGCTAGGAAGAGGTAGCAATATTAATCCTATGTGAACAAAAAAAGGGAAGCAGTATGTAAACTGTCACTGCTGGAGAAAATGGTAAGTCTGTCATGAGCCTGATTGTAAACAAATACAGCTATGTTCAAATGTTTATCTCAGACTAACCTCTTGATGGCAGTGCTGGACCGTGTCCTGGTCTATGAAATTATCCCTGTGGGCTGTTGCAAAAACTCCTCCTGCACTCCCATACTGTGTGTCGTCTTACCAAGAAAGCAAAGAGCAGAAATAACACAGGATAAACAAGGATGAATTTTATTTTTTAATCTCAATATCCATTCAAAAGGTTGTCATGTTTTAATGATTTTCTGGAAAATAAATATTAAATACAAAATACAATAAATAGTTCAAATAAACAAATAACACTATTATTAACAGTATAATTTTGTTGTATATTTGACAATTTATGAATCTATTCCTCCATATATTATCAGATAAGTAATAAGAAATCAAATAATTAGTAATATTATGAGATTTCTAATTAATAATCTGGATTAATTTGTAACTAAATAAGTGAAAAATAAAGTGAACACACACACAATCATTAAATACAATACTCACGATTTTCAGTGGTCTCTGTTTCTCTTTCAGACTGTTCACACCTCATGTTGTCAGGTCTCTCCTCTTTAATAATGAGAACATCTGGCTCGTCATCCTCCACAGACTGATAAAAAGTACAATGTTGCCATGACTCCCGACACATTATTAGTGGTCTGAGCTCTCTGAGCTCACTGATTGAGAAATCCAGTTTCTTACCTCTTGATGGCAGTGCTGGACTGTGTTCTGGTCAATGTAGTTATCTCTGTGAACTGTTACATAGACTCCTGCACTCCTGTACTGGCTGTCATCTTTATCTGTAACATGGATGTACCAGTGTGTGTGTGTATGTAAGTATGTATGTATGCACATATATTTGTTTATTTGTGATTTTTACATTATTATTTGACTGAATCATTTCTCCTTAAAAGCCACTTTTAATTTACAAAGAAAAATAAACTACTACACCATACTCACGATTTTCAGTCGTCTGCGTTTCTCTTTCTGATTGTTCACACCTCATGTTGCCAGGTCTCTCTTCTTTAATAAGCAGAACATCTGGCTCATTATCCCCTACAGACTGATAAAAAGCACAATGTTACTATGATTCCTTTAAACAAATGCTTATGAAAAAAACTGCTTCTGAACAGTAGCAATTAGTGGTCAGCTGACATGGGTTGTTCAATGGCTTGTGCCAGTATATCCAGATATGTAGAGATGCATATACACTAATGTTCAAACGTTTAGATCAGTAAAAAAAAAATAAGTAAATTAATACTTTCATTTCAGTATTACAAAAGTTTTTGTTTTTTGTTTTTTTCTTTTTTTTTTCAAATAAATATGGTTAGTCAGAGCTTTCTGTTCTTCAAAGAATTCTTTAAAAAAAAAAGAAAAAAATCATTGTTCCCACATACATTAAGCAGGACCAAGCATTAATAATAATTATGTTTCTTGAGGACCAAAGAATCTGCATTTAATGATTTTTGAAGGATTATGCTGAAAATCAATATTTACTTTTTTTGACCAAATAAATACAGCCTTGATGAGTACAAGAGACTTCGGTTATATACAGGGATATAAAAAGTTGCTGAATGGAAATGCACACTTACATAATATTTTATGTCAAATCACTCTAAAACTTTAGAAAATTGTTTGTTTCACTAAGGAAGTCAAATATATTTTTACAGTTTTTTTTTTTTTTTTTAAACTGAGATAAATGGGGAAGTATGAGCACTATAGGAAGACTGTTTTGAGTGCTGTAAGATACTGAACAAAGAAAAAGGTTAAGTGGAACTATCAGATTGAAACAACAGGTAATAGGTATCAGTTTGCAGTATACAGTCAGTGTACAAAAGATACACCCCATTCACTGTTTATGCAGACCTGGTCTGGTCTTTCGGGTTGAAGATGCGAGACTGTACAGGAGCGAGCAGATTCATCCTCATCCCTATTCTCATTACACAACGAAGCGATTTTCACACTAATTCGACCTGGAAAGAATATACGTTCTTCATTAGTAATTAATAAGTGCCTTTAATATAACAGAATTAGTCCGACATCACTACTGTCAAACTGAAAAAACATGATCACCCCTTTACCTGATGTTTTTTCCTGAACACCTGTTTTTGTCAAGGCAGTCGATTCGTTTCTTAGTTTATGCGCTCTTCGATAAAACGAATCCCGAATTTCTATCACTTTTAATTTCTTTTTAAGGAGGTTATTCTCCTTCTGCGTTTGGGATATTTCAAGCTGTAATTCGGTATAGCTGTCCTCAACAAGTTTGCAGATTTCTGCCACAGCGGCGTTTGCGAGTACTTCCATAACTGAGGCGATTTGCGTTTGAAACGTTATAATATTTGCCATTGTGTTGGAATCTATTTCGACTAAACTCCTTTAATAAAAGTGAGACAGCCCATACAATAAATCCTTTCAAATGAGTATGCCTACGGGTCTGGAGCTCTCTCGAAACGCGAAGCTGGCCAGTAAGTTGACAACATCCGCTTGTGCTTTTTAAAATAAAAGCTCTCGTCTTACTAAAGCACAATATCACAAATTAAATTTGTTTAAAAAAAAAAAAAAAAAAAACTGGCACGCACTGAGAAGTCAATTAGGGATATGGACTAAAACATGGAACTTAACACTAAAAAACACTCGCAAAACAATACATTTATTGCACGGATTAATATTGAGATGCAAGTTTTTATTTCATTGCACTTTATCTATTTATGTAACCTATGTACATTTCAATTTTAACACATACATTAAAAGACATTTTTTCCCTTCTAAATAACTAGTGTCATACAACATTTTATTTCTAAAATACTTATTTATTTATTTATTTATTTATTTCTGGCTGTTGACAGTAATTTCTGATTTATTAATAAAACCTTTAATTCTAGTATGTAAACAAAACGAAACAAGACTTTTGATGTGGGTTTATCCAATGGTCAAATTCATGTTCTTATATGCTAATTTTCATATTTATTCACATTTAAGATTTCAGAAAACTTCTTATACAAAATAAAATCTCCAATTTCCCAATACAATTAATCAATTAATTAATCAACTGGGCCAGAATGGCAAACTCTTTTAGTTGTTTTTTTTTTTTTTTTTTTTTTATCCTATTCACCTGGGATGCCTTTGGGATGCCTTTTCTTAAGAAAATGCATAGATTTTAAATGTAGTTCATTGCATTTATAGTTGCTTGCTTTTCAGAAGTTTCCTGAAAGATTACCACTCTCTATTTGTTTATGCAAAACAACCAATTATTTGTTTCAATTTGTTTCACTTTATTTGACTAACCACAACAGCCTGCTGACTGCAATGTTGCTGCACATCTGACATTAAACCTTCACTTAACCTGAGCAATCAAGTTCAGCATAACCTGTGGCTCAGAATATATTCAATAATACACTTAAATAATTTACAAATATGTGTAACTTTACTTACAGGTTAAATACACCTTGAATAAGTTGTAAATGTAGATACATTTATTTTTACCTAATGGAAAAAAAATAAAACACAGAATGTTGGGTAACATTCTTTACTGTATAAACAGTTTTGATGTACTGAAGGCTTAGGGTCAATAATGAGTAACCTTTATATTTACATTACAAAGAGAAACACAAACTTCTGTTTTGTGCTGTATTCTTTATTGAACTAGTATTTTTATTACAGTTTTTGCAGTTTACCATATTCATGCCAGTGACTTGCATGAGTTTGCTTTACGCTTGCTTTCCATTAATAGATAAAGTGCATGAAGTGTGAATGAATAACTGTAGTTGCAACGTTTTACCTTTGTCCCTTTAAATTAAATGTAAAATGTCCAGCAGACTAATGATTTGCAAAAGCTTATTAACTGTAATCTTTGCAGAATATTATAAATAAATACAAATAAATAAAAACAATTCAATTTCATTATACACTACATAGAAAGTATGAAAACATCACATTTAGGATCATTTCATGGAGAACCTGTTTGTCTACAAAACAGGCATAATAAAATAAATACTTTAAAAAAGAAGCATTAACATAGTACTTTCATTATTACAGAAGAGGCAGCATTGAATTGCATATTAGATATCCAAAATCCGAAGCTTAAATTGTGATCATTATGTTTTCATTGGTGTTCAGTCCTGTTTTTGTCAAATATCTCTGATCTCTCTAGAAGATGCTGTTTCGAGTGGTGTACTGTACATTGTATGACCGTCTTCTGTGCCAGCGCCTTCTGATTGCTGCACAGCAACCACACAGCAAACACTAAACACATAAACAAAGTCAGAAAAACATTTTAATCAGCTGTACGTACACAATTAAATACCACATTTAAAAGGCAGAGCTATTTCTTATTTTATGCCTGTAGTCACTAATCGCTTCACTACCAATTCACATATTTGACAATTAGTCATCATAATACTTACGCAAAGAAGAATCCAGCAAGGCACAAGCCCGATGACAATAGCAACAGGGACAATGATAGCCACAACCCATGCTGCATTTGTACCGTTGTTTGAGATTGTTGTGTTCATGGTGGTTGGAACTGGGGTGGTAAAAGCTGAGAAAAGTCCATGGACCAAGCCACTGTTGCTGTTATGTTCCCGTTGTGAGAAAACATACGTAACATCGGCTTCAATCACTGTGGAATCGTCCCTGTGGAGAGATTAAAACATATAATAAGAAACAAAAGGAAATGACTAAAAGTGATCTTACCATTCATTCACCCATATATCAAAAACATCACATTAATAAAAGCAGGTTTCTTAAATTCATTTAGACATTTTTTCTCAAGATAAAGTAAAAAGCAGTGGATCAGAACTCACTGGAAATTGGCTGGAAGGAGCAGACTGATCGAGGGGTTCTTTAGGATCCCGATCACCTGCAGAGCGCAGCAATAAAACAGAACAGGTAAATGTGATTAAAATAAGGCAATTTCAATTTCAGGATCACAATATCCATAATAGCCTCTCCAACTTACCAAAATATTTATCTTATTTTGGATTGCTTGATAGGTTTCGTTCCTTTTTGCGTCTGTCAGGGATACTTTGATAATTTCAAATGTGAAGATGAGTGCGTAGGCAGTGTCATTAATTGCTTTAAAAGAAAAAACAAAAAATAATTAGTTGCATGCCTATATATGGGTCATGATATTTCATTATCCTTTTTCATCATGCATTATCCATAATTATTGACTGTTATTTTTTTTTTTTCTTCAAAGGAAGCCATAAATGAGCTCTACACGATTACAACAGATACACTATTTGCATACAAATGTTATATTCACAACAAAAACAGAGCATGAGAAGAGAGAAAAACTCACCCAAATAATTAACGTTCTCCATGGTCACAGGATCATCCACGTTTAATACTCTGGTGGTTAGTTTAGTTGTGAGATTTGTGGCCACTATAGATTTAACCACCTCTAGAACATTACTTTCACTTGGTCTTGGGCCCAGTGTTATAAACTCGAGACGAATCTTAATGATCGCCCTCCTAATCCTGCATTAAAAAAAAAAAAAAAAAAAAAAAGATGATAAATAATTGGAATATAAACAGAAAATAAAAACAACCAGCTTTTAAAAAAATCACTCATTGGTCTTACAAGATTGGTGGTGAAGTTGTGCCTGTTGTTGTAGTGGTCACTGTAAAAGAAAGTTATCATTAATATAGGAGAATCAGACTTTCAGTTACAGCATTTGGTGTTTTTGAAGCAAGACTAATACAAAATGGAAGTTTAACATTCGATTGTCAGTTTAGCAGGTGTGAATACGGTAATACCTTCAGCAGACTGAAGTGCCTGAACAAAGATACTGGGTTGCGAGAAGTCATTTGGTGAGAAAACATATTCTACATTGGCCTGAATTACAGTGGAATTACCCCTGTAGGGAGATTAAAATGTACAATGAGAAACTAGTCAATAACTAAAAATGATGTTTAGTCACAAGCCATGTACTCATATACAAAAACTTCCCGACTAACACCAAAGAAGTGTCATTAGGATATATTTGCTCAAATTAAGGTAAAAAGTGAGTCAAAACTTACTGGAAATCAGCCTCTTGGAACTTAATGAGAGGAGCTGAGGAGTTACTTAGGAGGATCTTGCCCAGCTGAAAAAAATTAGATGAATTTGTTTATAATATGTTAAGGCTAATGTGGTAAATGAAAAAGAGAGGTGAAGAAGAAGAAAAAGTGTTTGTAAAAGACTACTCGACTGAAACGTCTCCAACTCACCAATGTGTTTATAGAGTTTTGGATTAACAGGTGGGTGCCATTCCTGAGTTCAATTTTCTCAGACATGGTTATATTGTTGATTTCAAATCCAAAGACAAGAGCATAGGCCGTCTCGTTTATTTCTTAAAAATATATAATAAAATTAATTAGCTGTGTGGTTACATTTGGGTGGAGAAATTCCACTAATGCAAAGCACTAATGCACTAATTCTTAAAAATAGGCTATAAAAGCTACAGATCTACAGCATTACAATGTAAACAACACATTCAGAACCAAAAAAAAAGCAAAACCAAGAGAGAAAAACGTACTTGTATAATTGACACTGACAAAGCTCACAGCATCACTCAGGGTTGTTGTGGTGTCTCCTTTAGTTGCGAGACGTGTGGTCATCAGAGCTTTGGCCACCTCAAGAATCTTATCTGGATTTGGCAGTGGGCCCAGCGTGACAAACACGAGCCGAATTTTTATAAGCGCTCTGCCAAGCCTACAAAGATGTCAAATAATATACATTACGATATTAAAATAAAAAAAAAATGTAAATAAATGAATTACATTTAAGACTGAAATCACTGCTCTTACACATTTGGTGGAGAAGTTGTCAGAGTACTGGTTGTTGTTAAGACTGTAAAAGAAATTAATGTTTAATGGAGGAAGCTTGCACAACATTTGCAATCCATTGTCAGTTTCGACACAAACCTGTCTGTGAACGAAGCTCATTCAGGAAGCTGACTGGTTGGATGGCATCTCCATCCTGGAAGCTGTAATCAATCCTGCCATCAATCTGGTTTGATGTGCTTCTACAGGAAAAATAGAAGATATCTGTTAAGGATCCATGTGCAAAGATGTTTTTTTTTTTTTAAACATTTGTGAGTAAATGCACTTTATGCATTTTTATTATTGCTTTAATAATGTAAAATGTGAGTACATATGGTATGCATTAAGTCTGTTTGGATCTTACATGAAGTTGGATGACTTGGGATTCAAAGTTGATTTGCCAGGTTCATTCAGGAGAGTGTTCAGCTGCACAAAAACCAAACATTCATGAAACTCTGGAGAACAATTATATTGGACCTAAAACCTTTACTTGGTTAAAGCCCTATGCTTACCGCTTTATTAATGGCATCCTGAGTTTGCAGATATGTGTCGTTTCTTAGCTCAGGATTCTTTGACATGCTGATCTTACTTAGACTAAACTTAAAGATGACAGCATAGGAGGTTGCCGTGATCTCTGTTTGGATATAAAAGTTCATTTTTTTTTAATTAGGTCAAAATTTGACACTTTAATATTTCAAAAGCTTTTCAGGTAAAGATGATGACACTTACTCTCATAGGTGACATTGACCACCTGCACTGATTCACTGAGCTGTGACTCTCTGGATTTATGGAGTGTGTTGACAGCAGTGAGGACCAGAGCTTCACTGGGGACTGGAGACGAGGAGCTGAACACCAGCTTGCTTGTGACCACTGCTGAACCAGATCTGTAAATAAAACCCATTTAGTTTAACGTACATCAAATTTTTGCAATAAAATTATTTCTCCATTGTTGATTGTTCTCAAAATAGAAAACCAAAACTTACATGAGGCTGGGAGTAGTAACAGGGAAACCAGTTGTTGTTTGTGGAAACACTGTTGTAGTAGTCGGTAGACGTAGCTCATTTAGGAAGCTGACTGGTTGTATGGCATCTCCATCCTGGAAGGTGTAATCTATTCTGCCATCAATCTGGCTTGTTATGCTTCTACAGAAGAAACAGAAGATATCTGTAAGGGACTGTAATCCATATTTTCTGAAATCTTTGAATATTTTTTCCCCTGGTTTTGAGTATTTGTTATTTTCCATGGCTTCCAAGATAAAATGTGAGGACACATGAAATAAAGTTTGTGAAGTGAGCTTTGAACTCACGTGAAGTTGGAGGACTTGGGTGCAAAAGCTGGCTTGCCAGGTTCATTCAGAAGAGTGTTCAGCTGAAGGAAACAATCAAACCATTCATTAACTCTGGTGAAAACTGGCATTGGACCTAAACATTTTAAAATGGTTCATTTTTAATATTTACCGCATTATTAATAGTATCCTGCACTTGCTGGTAGGTATCGTTTTTGAGCTTGGGGTCCTCTGGCATGCTGATGTTAACCACGTTAAATGTAAAGACCACAGCATAGGACGTTTCTGTGATTTCTGAGTAGAAAGGAAATAATAATTCATTTTTTGGTCAAAGATTTCCATGTATATGTCTGATTCCCTTTCAAATGTTTACAACCTCATAGGATGACACTTACTCTCATAGGTGACATTGACCACCTTCACTGATTCATTGAGCTGTGAATCTCTGGAATGACGGAGTGTGTTGACAGCAGTGAGGACCAGAGCTTTACTGGGGACTGGAGATGAGGAGTTGAATACCAGCTTGCTTATGACCACTGCTGAACCAGATCTGTAAATAAAACCCATTTAGTTTAACGTACATCAAATTTTTGCAATAAAATTACTTCTCCATTGTTGATTGTTCTCAAAATAGAAAACCAAAACTTACAAGAGTTTGGGAGTAGTAACAGGGAAACCGGTTGTTGTTTGTGGAAACGCTGTTGTAGTAGTCGGTAGACGTAGCTCATTTAGGAAGCTGATTGGTTGTATGGCATCTCCATCCTGGAAGGTGTAATCTATTCTGCCATCAATCTGGCTTGTTATGCTTCTACAGAAGAAACAGAAGATATCTGTAAGGGACTGTAATCCATATTTTCTGAAATCTTTGAATATTTTTTCCCCTGGTTTTGAGTATTTGTTATTTTCCATGGCTTCCAAGATAAAATGTGAGGACACATGAAATAAAGTTTGTGAAGTGAGCTTTGAACTCACGTGAAGTTGGAGGACTTGGGTGCAAAAGCTGGCTTGCCAGGTTCATTCAGAAGAGTGTTCAGCTGAAGGAAACAATCAAACCATTCATTAACTCTGGTGAAAACTGGCATTGGACCTAAACATTTTAAAATGGTTCATTTTTAATATTTACCGCATTATTAATAGTATCCTGCACTTGCTGGTAGGTATCGTTTTTGAGCTTGGGGTCCTCTGGCATGCTGATGTTAACCACGTTAAATGTAAAGACCACAGCATAGGACGTTTCTGTGATTTCTGAGTAGAAAGGAAATAATAATTCATTTTTTGGTCAAAGATTTCCATTTATATGTCTGATTCCCATTCAAATGTTTACAACCTTATAGGATGACACTTACTCTCATAGGTGACATTGACCACCTTCACTGATTCATTGAGCTGTGAATCTCTGGAATGACGGAGTGTGTTGACAGCAGTGAGGACCAGAGCTTTACTGGGGACTGGAGACGAGGAGTTGAATACCAGCTTGCTTATGACCACTGCTGAACCAGATCTGTAAATAAAACCCATTTAGTTTAACGTACATCAATTTTTTGCAGTAAAATTACTTCTCCATTGTTGATTGTTCTCAAAATAGAAAACCAAAACTTACAAGAGTTTGGGAGTAGTAACAGGGAAACCGGTTGTTGTTTGTGGAAACACTGTTGTAGTAGTCAGTAGACGTAGCTCATTTAGGAAGCTGATTGGTTGTATGGCATCTCCATCCTGGAAGGTGTAATCCATTGTGCCAACAATCTGGTTTGTTGTGCTTCTACGGAAGAAACAGAAGATATCTGTAAGGGACTGTAATCCATATTTTCAGATTTTTTTTTTTTTTTTTTTTTTGGGGTTTTGTGCATTTGTTATTTTTCCAGGGCTTCCGAGATCAAATGTGAGGACATAAGAAATAAAGTTTGTGAAGTGAGCATTAAACTCACGTGAAGTTGGAGGACTTGGGTGCAAAAGCTGGCTTGCCAGGTTCATTCAGAAGAGTGTTCAGCTGAAGGAAACAATCAAACCATTCATTAACTCTGGTGAAAACTGGCACTGGACCTAAACATTTTAAAATGGTTCATTTTTAATATTTACCGCATTATTGATGATATCCTGCACTTGCTGGTAGGTATCGTTTTTGAGCTTGGGGTCCTCTGGCATGCTGATGTTAACCACGTTAAATGTAAAGACCACAGCATAGGACGTTTCTGTGATTTCTGAGTAGAAAGGAAATAATAATTCATTTTTTGGTCAAAGATTTCCATGTATATGTCTGATTCCCATTCAAATGTTTACAACCTCATAGGATGACACTTACTCTCATAGGTGACATTGACCACCTTCACTGATTCATTGAGCTGTGAATCTCTGGAATGACGGAGTGTGTTGACAGCAGTGAGGACCAGAGCTTTACTGGGGACTGGAGACGAGGAGTTGAATACCAGCTTGCTTATGACCACTGCTGAACCAGATCTGTAAATAAAACCCATTTAGTTTAACGTACATCAAATTTTTGCAATAAAATTACTTCTCCATTGTTGATTGTTCTCAAAATAGAAAACCAAAACTTACAAGAGTTTGGGAGTAGTAACAGGGAAACCGGTTGTTGTTTGTGGAAACGCTGTTGTAGTAGTCGGTAGACGTAGCTCATTTAGGAAGCTGAGTGGTTGTATGGCATCTCCATCCTGGAAGGTGTAATCTATTCTGCCATCAATCTGGCTTGTTATGCTTCTACAGAAGAAACAGAAGATATCTGTAAGGGACTGTAATCCATATTTTCTGAAATCTTTGAATATTTTTTTCCCCTGGTTTTGAGTATTTGTTATTTTCCATGGCTTCCAAGATAAAATGTGAGGAGACATGAAATAAAGTTTGTGAAGTGAGCATTAAACTCACGTGAAGTTGGAGGACTTGGGTGCAAAAGCTGGCTTGCCAGGTTCATTCAGAAGAGTGTTCAGCTGAAGGAAACAATCAAACCATTCATTAACTCTGGTGAAAACTGGCATTGGACCTAAACATTTTAAAATGGTTCATTTTTAATATTTACCGCATTATTAATAGTATCCTGCACTTGCTGGTAGGTATCGTTTTTGAGCTTGGGGTCCTCTGGCATGCTGATGTTAACCACGTTAAATGTAAAGACCACAGCATAGGACGTTTCTGTGATTTCTGAGTAGAAAGGAAATAATAATTCATTTTTTGGTCAAAGATTTCCATGTATATGTCTGATTCCCTTTCAAATGTTTACAACCTCATAGGATGACACTTACTCTCATAGGTGACATTGACCACCTTCACTGATTCATTGAGCTGTGAATCTCTGGAATGACGGAGTGTGTTGACAGCAGTGAGGACCAGAGCTTTACTGGGGACTGGAGATGAGGAGTTGAATACCAGCTTGCTTATGACCACTGCTGAACCAGATCTGTAAATAAAACCCATTTAGTTTAACGTACATCAAATTTTTGCAATAAAATTACTTCTCCATTGTTGATTGTTCTCAAAATAGAAAACCAAAACTTACAAGAGTTTGGGAGTAGTAACAGGGAAACCGGTTGTTGTTTGTGGAAACACTGTTGTAGTAGTCGGTAGACGTAGCTCATTTAGGAAGCTGATTGGTTGTATGGCATCTCCATCCTGGAAGGTGTAATCTATTCTGCCATCAATCTGGCTTGTTATGCTTCTACAGAAGAAACAGAAGATATCTGTAAGGGACTGTAATCCATATTTTCTGAAATCTTTGAATATTTTTTCCCCTGGTTTTGAGTATTTGTTATTTTCCATGGCTTCCAAGATAAAATGTGAGGACACATGAAATAAAGTTTGTGAAGTGAGCTTTGAACTCACGTGAAGTTGGAGGACTTGGGTGCAAAAGCTGGCTTGCCAGGTTCATTCAGAAGAGTGTTCAGCTGAAGGAAACAATCAAACCATTCATTAACTCTGGTGAAAACTGGCATTGGACCTAAACATTTTAAAATGGTTCATTTTTAATATTTACCGCATTATTAATAGTATCCTGCACTTGCTGGTAGGTATCGTTTTTGAGCTTGGGGTCCTCTGGCATGCTGATGTTAACCACGTTAAATGTAAAGACCACAGCATAGGACGTTTCTGTGATTTCTGAGTAGAAAGGAAATAATAATTCATTTTTTGGTCAAAGATTTCCATTTATATGTCTGATTCCCATTCAAATGTTTACAACCTTATAGGATGACACTTACTCTCATAGGTGACATTGACCACCTTCACTGATTCATTGAGCTGTGAATCTCTGGAATGACGGAGTGTGTTGACAGCAGTGAGGACCAGAGCTTTACTGGGGACTGGAGACGAGGAGTTGAATACCAGCTTGCTTATGACCACTGCTGAACCAGATCTGTAAATAAAACCCATTTAGTTTAACGTACATCAATTTTTTGCAGTAAAATTACTTCTCCATTGTTGATTGTTCTCAAAATAGAAAACCAAAACTTACAAGAGTTTGGGAGTAGTAACAGGGAAACCGGTTGTTGTTTGTGGAAACGCTGTTGTAGTAGTCGGTAGACGTAGCTCATTTAGGAAGCTGATTGGTTGTATGGCATCTCCATCCTGGAAGGTGTAATCCATTGTGCCAACAATCTGGTTTGTTGTGCTTCTACGGAAGAAACAGAAGATATCTGTAAGGGACTGTAATCCATATTTTCAGATTTTTTTTTTTTTTTTTTTTTTTGGGGTTTTGCGCATTTGTTATTTTTCCAGGGCTTCCGAGATCAAATGTGAGGACATATGAAATAAAGTTTGTGAAGTGAGCATTAAACTCACGTGAAGTTGGAGGACTTGGGTGCAAAAGCTGGCTTGCCAGGTTCATTCAGAAGAGTGTTCAGCTGAAGGAAACAATCAAACCATTCATTAACTCTGGTGAAAACTGGCACTGGACCTAAACATTTTAAAATGGTTCATTTTTAATATTTACCGCATTATTGATGGTATCCTGCACTTGCTGGTAGGTATCGTTTTTGAGCTTGGGGTCCTCTGGCATGCTGATGTTAACCACGTTAAATGTAAAGACCACAGCATAGGACGTTTCTGTGATTTCTGAGTAGAAAGGAAATAATAATTCATTTTTTGGTCAAAGATTTCCATGTATATGTCTGATTCCCATTCAAATGTTTACAACCTCATAGGATGACACTTACTCTCATAGGTGACATTGACCACCTTCACTGATTCATTGAGCTGTGAATCTCTGGAATGACGGAGTGTGTTGACAGCAGTGAGGACCAGAGCTTTACTGGGGACTGGAGACGAGGAGTTGAATACCAGCTTGCTTATGACCACTGCTGAACCAGATCTGTAAATAAAACCCATTTAGTTTAACGTACATCAAATTTTTGCAATAAAATTACTTCTCCATTGTTGATTGTTCTCAAAATAGAAAACCAAAACTTACAAGAGTTTGGGAGTAGTAACAGGGAAACCGGTTGTTGTTTGTGGAAACGCTGTTGTAGTAGTCGGTAGACGTAGCTCATTTAGGAAGCTGATTGGTTGTATGGCATCTCCATCCTGGAAGGTGTAATCTATTCTGCCATCAATCTGGCTTGTTATGCTTCTACAGAAGAAACAGAAGATATCTGTAAGGGACTGTAATCCATATTTTCTGAAATCTTTGAATATTTTTTTCCCCTGGTTTTGAGTATTTGTTATTTTCCATGGCTTCCAAGATAAAATGTGAGGAGACATGAAATAAAGTTTGTGAAGTGAGCATTAAACTCACGTGAAGTTGGAGGACTTGGGTGCAAAAGCTGGCTTGCCAGGTTCATTCAGAAGAGTGTTCAGCTGAAGGAAACAATCAAACCATTCATTAACTCTGGTGAAAACTGGCATTGGACCTAAACATTTTAAAATGGTTCATTTTTAATATTTACCGCATTATTAATAGTATCCTGCACTTGCTGGTAGGTATCGTTTTTGAGCTTGGGGTCCTCTGGCATGCTGATGTTAACCACGTTAAATGTAAAGACCACAGCATAGGACGTTTCTGTGATTTCTGAGTAGAAAGGAAATAATAATTCATTTTTTGGTCAAAGATTTCCATGTATATGTCTGATTCCCTTTCAAATGTTTACAACCTCATAGGATGACACTTACTCTCATAGGTGACATTGACCACCTTCACTGATTCATTGAGCTGTGAATCTCTGGAATGACGGAGTGTGTTGACAGCAGTGAGGACCAGAGCTTTACTGGGGACTGGAGATGAGGAGTTGAATACCAGCTTGCTTATGACCACTGCTGAACCAGATCTGTAAATAAAACCCATTTAGTTTAACGTACATCAAATTTTTGCAATAAAATTACTTCTCCATTGTTGATTGTTCTCAAAATAGAAAACCAAAACTTACAAGAGTTTGGGAGTAGTAACAGGGAAACCGGTTGTTGTTTGTGGAAACGCTGTTGTAGTAGTCGGTAGACGTAGCTCATTTAGGAAGCTGATTGGTTGTATGGCATCTCCATCCTGGAAGGTGTAATCTATTCTGCCATCAATCTGGCTTGTTATGCTTCTACAGAAGAAACAGAAGATATCTGTAAGGGACTGTAATCCATATTTTCTGAAATCTTTGAATATTTTTTCCCCTGGTTTTGAGTATTTGTTATTTTCCATGGCTTCCAAGATAAAATGTGAGGACACATGAAATAAAGTTTGTGAAGTGAGCTTTGAACTCACGTGAAGTTGGAGGACTTGGGTGCAAAAGCTGGCTTGCCAGGTTCATTCAGAAGAGTGTTCAGCTGAAGGAAACAATCAAACCATTCATTAACTCTGGTGAAAACTGGCATTGGACCTAAACATTTTAAAATGGTTCATTTTTAATATTTACCGCATTATTAATAGTATCCTGCACTTGCTGGTAGGTATCGTTTTTGAGCTTGGGGTCCTCTGGCATGCTGATGTTAACCACGTTAAATGTAAAGACCACAGCATAGGACGTTTCTGTGATTTCTGAGTAGAAAGGAAATAATAATTCATTTTTTGGTCAAAGATTTCCATTTATATGTCTGATTCCCATTCAAATGTTTACAACCTTATAGGATGACACTTACTCTCATAGGTGACATTGACCACCTTCACTGATTCATTGAGCTGTGAATCTCTGGAATGACGGAGTGTGTTGACAGCAGTGAGGACCAGAGCTTTACTGGGGACTGGAGACGAGGAGTTGAATACCAGCTTGCTTATGACCACTGCTGAACCAGATCTGTAAATAAAACCCATTTAGTTTAACGTACATCAATTTTTTGCAGTAAAATTACTTCTCCATTGTTGATTGTTCTCAAAATAGAAAACCAAAACTTACAAGAGTTTGGGAGTAGTAACAGGGAAACCGGTTGTTGTTTGTGGAAACACTGTTGTAGTAGTCGGTAGACGTAGCTCATTTAGGAAGCTGATTGGTTGTATGGCATCTCCATCCTGGAAGGTGTAATCCATTGTGCCAACAATCTGGTTTGTTGTGCTTCTACGGAAGAAACAGAAGATATCTGTAAGGGACTGTAATCCATATTTTCAGATTTTTTTTTTTTTTTTTTTTTTTGGGGTTTTGCGCATTTGTTATTTTTCCAGGGCTTCCGAGATCAAATGTGAGGACATATGAAATAAAGTTTGTGAAGTGAGCATTAAACTCACGTGAAGTTGGAGGACTTGGGTGCAAAAGCTGGCTTGCCAGGTTCATTCAGAAGAGTGTTCAGCTGAAGGAAACAATCAAACCATTCATTAACTCTGGTGAAAACTGGCACTGGACCTAAACATTTTAAAATGGTTCATTTTTAATATTTACCGCATTATTGATGGTATCCTGCACTTGCTGGTAGGTATCGTTTTTGAGCTTGGGGTCCTCTGGCATGCTGATGTTAACCACGTTAAATGTAAAGACCACAGCATAGGACGTTTCTGTGATTTCTGAGTAGAAAGGAAATAATAATTCATTTTTTGGTCAAAGATTTCCATGTATATGTCTGATTCCCATTCAAATGTTTACAACCTCATAGGATGACACTTACTCTCATAGGTGACATTGACCACCTTCACTGATTCATTGAGCTGTGAATCTCTGGAATGACGGAGTGTGTTGACAGCAGTGAGGACCAGAGCTTTACTGGGGACTGGAGACGAGGAGTTGAATACCAGCTTGCTTATGACCACTGCTGAACCAGATCTGTAAATAAAACCCATTTAGTTTAACGTACATCAAATTTTTGCAATAAAATTACTTCTCCATTGTTGATTGTTCTCAAAATAGAAAACCAAAACTTACAAGAGTTTGGGAGTAGTAACAGGGAAACCGGTTGTTGTTTGTGGAAACGCTGTTGTAGTAGTCGGTAGACGTAGCTCATTTAGGAAGCTGATTGGTTGTATGGCATCTCCATCCTGGAAGGTGTAATCTATTCTGCCATCAATCTGGCTTGTTATGCTTCTACAGAAGAAACAGAAGATATCTGTAAGGGACTGTAATCCATATTTTCTGAAATCTTTGAATATTTTTTTCCCCTGGTTTTGAGTATTTGTTATTTTCCATGGCTTCCAAGATAAAATGTGAGGAGACATGAAATAAAGTTTGTGAAGTGAGCATTAAACTCACGTGAAGTTGGAGGACTTGGGTGCAAAAGCTGGCTTGCCAGGTTCATTCAGAAGAGTGTTCAGCTGAAGGAAACAATCAAACCATTCATTAACTCTGGTGAAAACTGGCATTGGACCTAAACATTTTAAAATGGTTCATTTTTAATATTTACCGCATTATTAATAGTATCCTGCACTTGCTGGTAGGTATCGTTTTTGAGCTTGGGGTCCTCTGGCATGCTGATGTTAACCACGTTAAATGTAAAGACCACAGCATAGGACGTTTCTGTGATTTCTGAGTAGAAAGGAAATAATAATTCATTTTTTGGTCAAAGATTTCCATGTATATGTCTGATTCCCTTTCAAATGTTTACAACCTCATAGGATGACACTTACTCTCATAGGTGACATTGACCACCTTCACTGATTCATTGAGCTGTGAATCTCTGGAATGACGGAGTGTGTTGACAGCAGTGAGGACCAGAGCTTTACTGGGGACTGGAGATGAGGAGTTGAATACCAGCTTGCTTATGACCACTGCTGAACCAGATCTGTAAATAAAACCCATTTAGTTTAACGTACATCAAATTTTTGCAATAAAATTACTTCTCCATTGTTGATTGTTCTCAAAATAGAAAACCAAAACTTACAAGAGTTTGGGAGTAGTAACAGGGAAACCGGTTGTTGTTTGTGGAAACGCTGTTGTAGTAGTCGGTAGACGTAGCTCATTTAGGAAGCTGATTGGTTGTATGGCATCTCCATCCTGGAAGGTGTAATCTATTCTGCCATCAATCTGGCTTGTTATGCTTCTACAGAAGAAACAGAAGATATCTGTAAGGGACTGTAATCCATATTTTCTGAAATCTTTGAATATTTTTTCCCCTGGTTTTGAGTATTTGTTATTTTCCATGGCTTCCAAGATAAAATGTGAGGACACATGAAATAAAGTTTGTGAAGTGAGCTTTGAACTCACGTGAAGTTGGAGGACTTGGGTGCAAAAGCTGGCTTGCCAGGTTCATTCAGAAGAGTGTTCAGCTGAAGGAAACAATCAAACCATTCATTAACTCTGGTGAAAACTGGCATTGGACCTAAACATTTTAAAATGGTTCATTTTTAATATTTACCGCATTATTAATAGTATCCTGCACTTGCTGGTAGGTATCGTTTTTGAGCTTGGGGTCCTCTGGCATGCTGATGTTAACCACGTTAAATGTAAAGACCACAGCATAGGACGTTTCTGTGATTTCTGAGTAGAAAGGAAATAATAATTCATTTTTTGGTCAAAGATTTCCATTTATATGTCTGATTCCCATTCAAATGTTTACAACCTTATAGGATGACACTTACTCTCATAGGTGACATTGACCACCTTCACTGATTCATTGAGCTGTGAATCTCTGGAATGACGGAGTGTGTTGACAGCAGTGAGGACCAGAGCTTTACTGGGGACTGGAGACGAGGAGTTGAATACCAGCTTGCTTATGACCACTGCTGAACCAGATCTGTAAATAAAACCCATTTAGTTTAACGTACATCAATTTTTTGCAGTAAAATTACTTCTCCATTGTTGATTGTTCTCAAAATAGAAAACCAAAACTTACAAGAGTTTGGGAGTAGTAACAGGGAAACCGGTTGTTGTTTGTGGAAACGCTGTTGTAGTAGTCGGTAGACGTAGCTCATTTAGGAAGCTGATTGGTTGTATGGCATCTCCATCCTGGAAGGTGTAATCCATTGTGCCAACAATCTGGTTTGTTGTGCTTCTACGGAAGAAACAGAAGATATCTGTAAGGGACTGTAATCCATATTTTCAGATTTTTTTTTTTTTTTTTTTTTGGGGTTTTGCGCATTTGTTATTTTTCCAGGGCTTCCGAGATCAAATGTGAGGACATATGAAATAAAGTTTGTGAAGTGAGCATTAAACTCACGTGAAGTTGGAGGACTTGGGTGCAAAAGCTGGCTTGCCAGGTTCATTCAGAAGAGTGTTCAGCTGAAGGAAACAATCAAACCATTCATTAACTCTGGTGAAAACTGGCACTGGACCTAAACATTTTAAAATGGTTCATTTTTAATATTTACCGCATTATTGATGGTATCCTGCACTTGCTGGTAGGTATCGTTTTTGAGCTTGGGGTCCTCTGGCATGCTGATGTTAACCACGTTAAATGTAAAGACCACAGCATAGGACGTTTCTGTGATTTCTGAGTAGAAAGGAAATAATAATTCATTTTTTGGTCAAAGATTTCCATGTATATGTCTGATTCCCATTCAAATGTTTACAACCTCATAGGATGACACTTACTCTCATAGGTGACATTGACCACCTTCACTGATTCATTGAGCTGTGAATCTCTGGAATGACGGAGTGTGTTGACAGCAGTGAGGACCAGAGCTTTACTGGGGACTGGAGACGAGGAGTTGAATACCAGCTTGCTTATGACCGCTGCTGAACTAGATCTGTAAATAAAACCCATTTAGTTTAATGGACATAATTTTTTTGTGATAAAGTTACTTCTCCATTTTTGATTGTTCTCAAAATAGAAAAACAAAACTTACATGAAGCTGGGAGTAGTAACAGGGAAACCGGTTGTTGTTTGTGGAAACACTGTCGTATTGGTTGGGGCTGGGGATATTGATTTATTTGTGTTCTGAATAACTGATGTTACTGGAATTATTGGAGGTTCTACTATATCGGTGAGACCTGTAATAATGCCAGTTGTAGTTGTTGATGTAGTTGTAGTTTCTGAATCCATGGTAGGGCTTGAAGTTGTTGTGGTTGAATGTGAAAATATTGTTGGAGCAGAAGATGTGCTCGTAATAGCTGTGGTTGTTCTCGAAAGACCTCCTGCTGTTACTTCAAATGTGGTTGTTGTTTGAGCTGCAGTTGAGCTTGGAATGGTGGCTGTTGTTCTGCTTGGAGCTGTAGCTGTATCAGCTGGAAGTGTAGTGGTGGGAAGACCAGTTGTAGTTGTAATGGGTGCAGCTGGGGTTCTTGGAGGTTCAGTTGTTTTCGTTTGAGTTAAAGTTGGGAATGCAGTTACATCTGTTGTGGAGACTGCAGTAGTTATGGTCTCTGGAGACACAGTTGTGATTATTGGAGGTGAAGTTGTTGTGGTAAGGAGTGTTGTTTGGCTTAGAGCTGTATTCGTGTAAGCAATAGTTGTGCTTGATAGAGGTGCAGTTGTTATTCTGAATGCAGTTGTTGTCGCCGCTGTAGGTGTGTCTGTAACTAAAGCTGAGGTTTGAGCTGGGCTTTCAGTTGTGGGATTGTTATTTGTTGTTGTTGCTAATACTGATGTAGCTGGAGTACTTTCTGATGTTGCAGGCACCGCTGTTGACATAAGAGGTGTGGTTTGAGTACTCAAAACTGTGGTTGTGGGATTTTCAGTAGTTGAGGATGCTGTAGTTACTGATGTTGTTACAGGTGCAGCTGTTTCTGAAGATGTAGGCATTCTTGTTGAAGTAAGAGTTGTGGATTCTGAAGTTACAGCCGTGGATGTTGGATTCTTCGTTGTTGCAGATGTGATTGATGAAGCTGTACTCAATGTTTCTGCTGCTGCACTTTCTGAAATTAAAGGCACCGCTGCTGAAGTAATAGGTCTGATTTCTGTACTCACTACTGTGGTTGTGGGAATTGCAGTAGTTAAGGATGCTGTAGTTACTGATGTTGTTACAGGTGCAGTTGTTTCTGAAGATGTAGGTATTGTTGTTGAAGTAAGAGTTGTGGATTGTGAAGTTACAGTTGTTGGTGTTGTTGGATTGTTTGTTGCTGTAGGTGCTGTTGATGAAGCTGTAGTCGTGGTTTGTGCTGTTGTACTTTCTGAAGTTGTAGGCACCGCTGATGAAGTAACAGGTTTGGTTTCTGTACTCACAACTGTGGTTGTGGGAATTGCAGTAGTTGAGGATGCTGTAGTTACTGATGTTGGTACAGGTGCAGTTGTTTCTGAAGATGTAGTCATTATTGTTGAAGTAGGAGTTGTGGATTCTGAAGTTACAGTTGTTGATGTTGTTGGATTGTTTGTTGTCGTAGGTGTTGTTGATGAAGCTGTAGTCGTGGTTTGTGCTGTTGTACTTTCTGAAGTTGTAGGCACCGCTGTTGAAGTAACAGGTGTGGTTTCTGTACTCACAATTGTGGTTGTGGGAATTGCAGTAGTTGAGGATGCTGTAGTTACTGATGTTGTGACAGGTGCAGTTGTTTCTGAAGATGTAGGCACCGTTGTTGAAGTAAGAGTTGTGGATTGTGAAGTTACATCTGTTGATGTTGTTGGATTGTTTGTTGTTGTAGGTGTTGTTGATGAAGCTGTAGTCATGATTTGTGCTGTTGTACTTTCTGAAGTTATAGGCACCACTGTTGAAGTAACAGGTGTGGTTTCTGTACTCACAACTGTGGTTGTGGGAATTGCAGTAGTTGAGGATGCTGTAGTCATTGATGTTGGTACAGGTGCAGTTGTTTCTGAAGATGTAGGCATTATTGTTGAAGTAAGAGTTGTGGATTGTGAAGTTACAGCTGTCGATGTTGGATTGTTTGTTGTTGTAGGTGTTGTTGATGAAGCTGTAGTTGTGCTTTGTGCTGTTGTACTTTCTGAAGTTGTAGGCACCGCTGTTGAAGTAACAGGTTTGGTTTCTGTACTCACTACTGTGGTTGTGGGAACTGCAATAGTTGAGGATGCTGTAGTTACTGATGATGTGACAGGTACAGTTGTTTCTGAAGATGTAGGCACTGTTGTTGAAGTAAGAGTTGTGGATTCTGAAGTTACATCTGTTGATGTTGTTGGATTGTTTGTTGTTGTAGGTGTTGTTGATGAAGCTGTAGTCATGATTTGTGCTGTTGTACTTTCTGAAGTTATAGGCACCACTGTTGAAGTAACAGGTGTGGTTTCTGTACTCACAACTGTGGTTGTGGGAATTGCAGTAGTTGAGGATGCTGTAGTCATTGATGTTGGTACAGGTGCAGTTGTTTCTGAAGATGTAGGCATTATTGTTGAAGTAAGAGTTGTGGATTGTGAAGTTACAGCTGTCGATGTTGGATTGTTTGTTGTTGTAGGTGTTGTTGATGAAGCTGTAGTTGTGCTTTGTGCTGTTGTACTTTCTGAAGTTGTAGGCACCGCTGTTGAAGTAACAGGTTTGGTTTCTGTACTCACTACTGTGGTTGTGGGAACTGCAATAGTTGAGGATGCTGTAGTTACTGATGATGTGACAGGTACAGTTGTTTCTGAAGATGTAGGCACTGTTGTTGAAGTAAGAGTTGTGGATTCTGAAGTTACAGCTGTTGATGTTGTTGGATTGTTTGTTGTTGTAGGTGTTGTTGATGAAGCTGTAGTCGTGGTTTGTGCTGTTGTACTTTCTGAAGTTGTAGGCACCGCTGTTGAAGTAACAGGTGTGGTTTCTGCACTCACTACTGTGGCTGTGGGAACTGCAGTAGTTGAGGATGCTGTAGTTACTGATGTTGTGACAGGTGCAGTTGTTTCTGAAGATGTAGGTATAGTTGTTGAAGTAAGAGTTGTGGATTCTGAAGTTACAGCTGTTGATGTTGTTGGATTGTTTGTTGTTGTAGGTGTTGTTGATGAAGCTGTAGTCGTGGTTTGTGCTGTTGTACTTTCTGAAGTTGTAGGCACCGCTGATGAAGTAACAGGTGTGGTTTCTGTACTTACAACTGTGGTTGTGGGAATTGCAGTAGTTGAGGATGCTGTAGTTACTGATGTTGTGACAGGTGCAGTTGTTTCTGAAGATGTAGGCACTGTTGTTGAAGTAAGAGTTGTGGATTGTGAAGTTACATCTGTTGATGTTGTTGGATTGTTTGTTGTTGTAGGTGTTGTTGATGAAGCTGTAGTCATGGTTTGTGCTGCTGTACTTTCTGAAGTTATAGGCACCGCTGTTGAAGTAACAGGTGTGGTTTCTGTACTTACAATTGTGGTTGTGGGAATTGCAGTAGTTGAGGATGCTGTAGTTACTGATGATGTGACAGGTACAGTTGTTTCTGAAGATGTAGGCACTGTTGTTGAAGTAAGAGTTGTGGATTCTGAAGTTACAGCTGTTGATGTTGTTGGATTGTTTGTTGTTGTAGGTGTTGTTGATGAAGCTGTAGTCGTGGTTTGTGCTGTTGTACTTTCTGAAGTTGTAGGCACCGCTGTTGAAGTAACAGGTGTGGTTTCTGCACTCACTACTGTGGCTGTGGGAACTGCAGTAGTTGAGGATGCTGTAGTTACTGATGTTGTGACAGGTGCAGTTGTTTCTGAAGATGTAGGTATAGTTGTTGAAGTAAGAGTTGTGGATTCTGAAGTTACAGCTGTTGATGTTGTTGGATTGTTTGTTGTTGTAGGTGTTGTTGATGAAGCTGTAGTCGTGGTTTGTGCTGTTGTACTTTCTGAAGTTGTAGGCACCGCTGATGAAGTAACAGGTGTGGTTTCTGTACTTACAACTGTGGTTGTGGGAATTGCAGTAGTTGAGGATGCTGTAGTTACTGATGTTGTGACAGGTGCAGTTGTTTCTGAAGATGTAGGCACTGTTGTTGAAGTAAGAGTTGTGGATTGTGAAGTTACATCTGTTGCTGTTGTTGGATTGTTTGTTGTTGTAGGTGTTGTTGATGAAGCTGTAGTCATGGTTTGTGCTGCTGTACTTTCTGAAGTTATAGGCACCGCTGTTGAAGTAACAGGTGTGGTTTCTGTACTTACAACTGTGGTTGTGGGAATTGCAGTAGTTGAGGATGCTGTAGTTACTGATGTTGTGACAGGTGCAGTTGTTTCTGAAGATGTAGGCACTGTTGTTGAAGTAAGAGTTGTGGATTGTGAAGTTACATCTGTTGATGTTGTTGGATTGTTTGTTGTTGTAGGTGTTGTTGATGAAGCTGTAGTCATGGTTTGTGCTGCTGTACTTTCTGAAGTTATAGGCACCGCTGTTGAAGTAACAGGTGTGGTTTCTGTACTCACTACTGTGGTTGTGGGAATTGCAGTAGTTGAGGATGCTGTAGTTACTAATGTTGTAACAGGTTCAGTTGTTTCTGAAGATGTAGTCATTATTGTTGAAGTAAGAGTTGTGGATTGTGAAGTTACAGCTGTTGATGTTGTTGGATTCTTTGTTGTTGTAGGTGTTGTTGATGAAGCTGTAGTCGTGGTTTGTGCTGTTGTACTTTCTGAAGTTGTAGCCAATGCTGCTAGAGTAACAGGTGTGGTTTCTGTACTCACAACTGTGGTTGTGGGAATTGCAGTAGTTGAGGATGCTGTAGTTACTGATGTTGTTACAGGTGCAGTTGTTTCTGAAGATGTAGGCATTGTTGTTGAAGCATAAGTTGTGGATTCTGAAGTTACAGCTGTCGATGTTATTGGATTGTTTGTTGTTGTTGATGTGGTTGATGAAGCTGTAGTTGTGGTTTGTGCTGTTGTACTTTCTGAAGTTGTAGACACCGCTGATGAAGTAACAGGTGTGGTTTCTGTACTTACAATTGGGGTTGTGGGAATTGCAGTAGTTGAGGATGCTGTAGTTTCTGATGTTGTGACAGGTGCAGTTGTTTCTGAAGATGTAGGCACTGTTGTTGAAGCATAAGTTGTGGATTGTGAAGTTACAGCTGTTGATGTTGTTGGATTGTTTGTTGTTGTAGGTGCTGTTGATGAAGCTGTAGTCGTGGTTTGTGCTGTTGTACTTTCTGAAGTTGTAGGCACCGCTGATGAAGTAACAGGTGTGGTTTCTGTACTCACAATTGTCGTTGTGGGAATTGCAGTAGTTGAGGATGCTGTAGTTTCTGATGTTGTAACAGGTACAGTTATTTCTGAAGATGTAGGCATTGTTGTTGAAGTAAGAGTTGTGGATTGTGAAGTTACAGCTGTTGATGTTGTTGGATTGTTTGTTGTTGTAGGTGTTGTTGATGAAGCTGTAGTCGTGGTTTGTGCTGTTGTACTTTCTGAAGTTGTAGGCACCACTGTTGAAGTAAGAGGTGTGGTTTCTGTACTTACAACTGTGGTTGTGGGAATTGTAGTAGTTGAGGATGCTGTAGTTTCTGATGTTGTGACAGGTGCAGTTGTTTCTGAAGATGTAGGCATTGTTGTTGAAGTAAGAGTTGTGGATTCTGAAGTTACAGCTGTTGATGTTGTTGGATTGTTTGTTGTTGTAGGTGCTGTTGATGAAGCTGTAGTCGTGGTTTGTGCTGTTGTACTTTCTGAAGTTGTAGGCACCACTGTTGAAGTAAGAGGTGTGGTTTCTGTACTTACAACTGTGGTTGTGGGAATTGGAGTAGTTGAGGATACTGTAGTTTCTGATGTTGTGACAGGTGCAGTCGTTTCTGAAGATGTAGGCATTGTTGTTGAAGCATAAGTTGTGGATTGTGAAGTTACATCTGTTAATGTTGTTGGATTGTTTGTTGTTGTAGGTGCTGTTGATGAAGCTGTAGTCGTGGTTTGTGATGTTGTACTTTCTGAAGTTGTAGGCACCGCTGTTGAAGTAACAGGTGTGGTTTCTGTACTCACTACTGTGGTTGTGGGAATTGCAGTAGTTGAGGATGCTGTAGTTACTGATGTTGTGACAGGTGCAGTTGTTTCTGAAGATGTAGGCACTGTTGTTGAAGCATAAGTTGTGGATTCTGAAGTTACAGCTGTTGATGTTGTTGGATTATTTGTTGTTGTAGGTGTTGTTGATGAAGCTGTAGTCGTGGTTTGTGCTGTTGTACTTTCTGACGTTGTAGGCACCACTGTTGAAGTAAGAGATGTGGTTTCTGTACTTACAACTGTGGTTGTGGGAATTGGAGTAGTTAAGGATGCTATAGTTTCTGATGTTGTGACAGGTGCAGTTGTTTCTGAAGATGTAGGCATTGTTGTTGAAGCATAAGTTGTGGATTGTGAAGTTACAGCTGTTAATGTTGTTGGATTGTTTGTTGTTGTAGGTGCTGTTGATGAAGCTGTAGTCGTGGTTTGTGATGTTGTACTTTCTGAAGTTGTAGGCACCGCTGTTGAAGTAACAGGTGTGGTTTCTGTACTCACTACTGTGGTTGTGGGAATTGCAGTAGTTGAGGATGCTGTAGTTGCTGATGTTGTGACAGGTGCAGTTGTTTCTGAAGATGTAGGCACTGTTGTTGAAGCATAAGTTGTGGATTCTGAAGTTACAGCTGTTGATGTTGTTGGATTGTTTGTTGTTGTAGGTGTTGTTGATGAAGCTGTAGTCGTGGTTTGTGCTGTTGTACTTTCTGACGTTGTAGGCACCGCTGTTGAAGTAACAGGTGTGGTTTCTGTACTCACTACTGTGGTTGTGGGAATTGCAGTAGTTGAGGATGCTGTAGTTTCTGATGTTGTGACAGGTGCAGTTGTTTCTGAAGATATAGGCACTGTTGTTGAAGCATAAGTTGTGGATTCTGAAGTTACAGCTGTTGATGTTGTTGGATTATTTGTTGTTGTAGGTGTTGTTGATGAAGCTGTAGTTGTGGTTTGTGCTGTTGTACTTTCTGAAGTTGTAGGCACCACTGTTGAAGTAAGAGGTGTGGTTTCTGTACTTACAACTGTGGTTGTGGGAATTGTAGTAGTTGAGGATGTTGTAGTTTCTGATGTTGTAACAGGTACAGTTGTTTCTGAAGATGTAGGCATTGTTGTTGAAGTAAGAGTTGTGGATTGTGAAGTTACAGCTGTTGATGTTGTTGGATTGTTTGTTGTTGTAGGTGTTGTTGATGAAGCTGTAGTCGTGGTTTGTGCTGTTGTACTTTCTGACGTTGTAGGCACCGCTGTTGAAGTAACAGGTGTGGTTTCTGTACTCACTACTGTGGTTGTGGGAATTGCAGTAGTTGAGGATGCTGTAGTTTCTGATGTTGTGACAGGTGCAGTTGTTTCTGAAGATGTAGGCACTGTTGTTGAAGCATAAGTTGTGGATTCTGAAGTTACAGCTGTTGATGTTGTTGGATTATTTGTTGTTGTAGGTGTTGTTGATGAAGCTGTAGTCGTGGTTTGTGCTGTTGTACTTTCTGAAGTTGTAGGCACCACTGTTGAAGTAAGAGGTGTGGTTTCTGTACTTACAACTGTGGTTGTGGGAATTGTAGTAGTTGAGGATGTTGTAGTTTCTGATGTTGTAACAGGTACAGTTGTTTCTGAAGATGTAGGCATTGTTGTTGAAGTAAGAGTTGTGGATTGTGAAGTTACAGCTGTTGATGTTGTTGGATTGTTTGTTGTTGTAGGTGCTGTTGATGAAGCTGTAGTCGTGGTTTGTGCTGTTGTACTTTCTGACGTTGTAGGCACCGCTGTTGAAGTAGCAGGTGTGGTTTCTGTACTCACTACTGTGGTTGTGGGAATTGCAGTAGTTGAGGATGCTGTAGTTTCTGATGTTGTGACAGGTGCAGTTGTTTCTGAAGATGTAGGCACTGTTGTTGAAGCATAAGTTGTGGATTCTGAAGTTACAGCTGTTGATGTTGTTGGATTATTTGTTGTTGTAGGTGTTGTTGATGAAGCTGTAGTCGTGGTTTGTGCTGTTGTACTTTCTGAAGTTGTAGGCACCACTGTTGAAGTAAGAGGTGTGGTTTCTGTACTTACAACTGTGGTTGTGGGAATTGTAGTAGTTGAGGATGTTGTAGTTTCTGATGTTGTAACAGGTACAGTTGTTTCTGAAGATGTAGGCATTGTTGTTGAAGTAAGAGTTGTGGATTGTGAAGTTACATCTGTTAATGTTGTTGGATTGTTTGTTGTTGTAGGTGCTGTTGATGAAGCTGTAGTCGTGGTTTGTGATGTTGTACTTTCTGAAGTTGTAGGCACCGCTGTTGAAGTAACAGGTGTGGTTTCTGTACTCACTACTGTGGTTGTGGGAATTGCAGTAGTTGAGGATGCTGTAGTTACTGATGTTGTGACAGGTGCAGTTGTTTCTGAAGATGTAGGCACTGTTGTTGAAGCATAAGTTGTGGATTCTGAAGTTACAGCTGTTGATGTTGTTGGATTATTTGTTGTTGTAGGTGTTGTTGATGAAGCTGTAGTCGTGGTTTGTGCTGTTGTACTTTCTGAAGTTGTAGGCACCGCTGTTGAAGTAACAGGTGTGGTTTCTGTACTCACTACTGTGGTTGTGGGAATTGCAGTAGTTGAGGATGCTGTAGTTACTGATGTTGTGACAGGTGCAGTTGTTTCTGAAGATGTAGGCACTGTTGTTGAAGCATAAGTTGTGGATTCTGAAGTTACAGCTGTTGATGTTGTTGGATTATTTGTTGTTGTAGGTGTTGTTGATGAAGCTGTAGTCGTGGTTTGTGCTGTTGTACTTTCTGAAGTTGTAGGCACCACTGTTGAAGTAAGAGATGTGGTTTCTGTACTTACAACTGTGGTTGTGGGAATTGGAGTAGTTGAGGATGCTGTAGTTTCTGATGTTGTGAGAGGTGCAGTTGTTTCTGAAGATGTAGGCATTGTTGTTGAAGCATAAGTTGTGGATTGTGAAGTTACATCTGTTAATGTTGTTGGATTGTTTGTTGTTGTAGGTGCTGTTGATGAAGCTGTAGTCGTGGTTTGTGATGTTGTACTTTCTGAAGTTGTAGGCACCGCTGTTGAAGTAACAGGTGTGGTTTCTGTACTCACTACTGTGGTTGTGGGAATTGCAGTAGTTGAGGATGCTGTAGTTGCTGATGTTGTGACAGGTGCAGTTGTTTCTGAAGATGTAGGCACTGTTGTTGAAGCATAAGTTGTGGATTCTGAAGTTACAGCTGTTGATGTTGTTGGATTGTTTGTTGTTGTAGGTGCTGTTGATGAAGCTGTAGTCGTGGTTTGTGCTGTTGTACTTTCTGACGTTGTAGGCACCACTGTTGAAGTAAGAGGTGTGGTTTCTGTACTTACAACTGTGGTTGTGGGAATTGTAGTAGTTGAGGATGTTGTAGTTTCTGATGTTGTAACAGGTACAGTTGTTTCTGAAGATGTAGGCATTGTTGTTGAAGTAAGAGTTGTGGATTGTGAAGTTACAGTTGATGATGTTGTTGGATTGTTTGTTGTTGTAGGTGCTGTTGATGAAGCTGTAGTCGTGGTTTGTGCTGTTGTACTTTCTGACGTTGTAGGCACCGCTGTTGAAGTAACAGGTGTGGTTTCTGTACTCACTACTGTGGTTGTGGGAATTGCAGTAGTTGAGGATGCTGTAGTTTCTGATGTTGTGACAGGTGCAGTTGTTTCTGAAGATGTAAGCACTGTTGTTGAAGCATAAGTTGTGGATTGTGAAGTTACAGCTGTTGATGTTGTTGGATTGTTTGTTGTTGTAGGTGCTGTTGATGAAGCTGTAGTCGTGGTTTGTGCTGTTGTACTTTCTGAAGTTGTAGGCACCACTGTTGAAGTAAGAGGTGTGGTTTCTGTACTTACAACTGTGGTTGTGGGAATTGGAGTAGTTGAGGATGCTGTAGTTTCTGATGTTGTGACAGGTTCAGTTGTTTCTGAAGATGTAGGCATTGTTGTTGAAGTAAGAGTTGTGGATTCTGAAGTTACAGCTGTTGATGTTGTTGGATTGTTTGTTGTTGTAGGTGCTGTTGATGAAGATGTAGTCGTGGTTTGTGCTGTTGTACTTTCTGAAGTTGTAGGCACCGCTGTTGAAGTAACAGGTGTCGTTTCTGTACTCACTACTGTGGTTGTGGGAATTGCAGCAGTTGAGGATGCTGTAGTTGCTGATGTTGTGACAGGTGCAGTTGTTTCTGAAGATGTAGGCACTGTTGTTGAAGCATAAGTTGTGGATTCTGAAGTTACAGCTGTTGATGTTGTTGGATTGTTTGTTGTTGTAGGTGCTGTTGATGAAGCTGTAGTCGTGGTTTGTGCTGTTGTACTTTCTGACGTTGTAGGCACCACTGTTGAAGTAAGAGGTGTGGTTTCTGTACTTACAACTGTGGTTGTGGGAATTGTAGTAGTTGAGGATGTTGTAGTTTCTGATGTTGTAACAGGTACAGTTGTTTCTGAAGATGTAGGCATTGTTGTTGAAGTAAGAGTTGTGGATTGTGAAGTTACAGTTGATGATGTTGTTGGATTGTTTGTTGTTGTAGGTGCTGTTGATGAAGCTGTAGTCGTGGTTTGTGCTGTTGTACTTTCTGACGTTGTAGGCACCGCTGTTGAAGTAACAGGTGTGGTTTCTGTACTCACTACTGTGGTTGTGGGAATTGCAGTAGTTGAGGATGCTGTAGTTTCTGATGTTGTGACAGGTGCAGTTGTTTCTGAAGATGTAAGCACTGTTGTTGAAGCATAAGTTGTGGATTGTGAAGTTACAGCTGTTGATGTTGTTGGATTGTTTGTTGTTGTAGGTGCTGTTGATGAAGCTGTAGTCGTGGTTTGTGCTGTTGTACTTTCTGAAGTTGTAGGCACCACTGTTGAAGTAAGAGGTGTGGTTTCTGTACTTACAACTGTGGTTGTGGGAATTGGAGTAGTTGAGGATGCTGTAGTTTCTGATGTTGTGACAGGTTCAGTTGTTTCTGAAGATGTAGGCATTGTTGTTGAAGTAAGAGTTGTGGATTCTGAAGTTACAGCTGTTGATGTTGTTGGATTGTTTGTTGTTGTAGGTGCTGTTGATGAAGATGTAGTCGTGGTTTGTGCTGTTGTACTTTCTGAAGTTGTAGGCACCGCTGTTGAAGTAACAGGTGTCGTTTCTGTACTCACTACTGTGGTTGTGGGAATTGCAGCAGTTGAGGATGCTGTAGTTACTGATGTTGTGACAGGTGCAGTTGTTTCTGAAGATGTAGGCACTGTTGTTGAAGCATAAGTTGTGGATTCTGAAGTTACAGCTGTTGATGTTGTTGGATTGTTTGTTGTTGTAGGTGCTGTTGATGAAGCTGTAGTCGTGGTTTGTGCTGTTGTACTTTCTGAAGTTATAGGCACCGCTGTTGAAGTAACAGGTTTGGTTTCTATACTCACTATTGTGGTTGTGGGAATTGCAGTAGTTGAGGATGCTGTAGTTTCTGATGTTGTAACAGGTACAGTTGTTTCTGAAGATGTAGGCATTGTTGTTGAAGTAAGAGTTGTGGATTGTGAAGTTACAGCTGTTGATGTTGTTGGATTGTTTGTTGTTGTAGGTGTCGTTGATGAAGCTGTAGTTGTGGTTTGTGCTGTTGTACTTTCTGAAGTTGTAGGCACCACTGTTGAAGTAACAGGTGTGGTTTCTGTACTCACTACTGTGGTTGTGGGAATTTCATAAGTTGAGGATGCTGCATTTGTACTTTCTGAAGTTGTGGTGAGTTCACTAGTTGAGGATGCTGTATTTTCTGTTGTTGTTACAGTTGCCGTTGTTTCTGTTGTACCTGGAGAATCAGATGAGGTTGGTGTTGTTGTTGTTGTTGTTGAGGTTGAAGTGGGAAGTAAAGTTGTGGTTGAAGCTGTATATTCTGAAGTTGTAATCATTGTTTGAGCCCTGGATTTTTTAAAAGAAAAATATTATATTTAAAATGTAATTACTATGTAAAAACATGTTTGTATTAAAAACTAATGACGCATGACTGAAATACAAACAATCAATTATAAATACACTTACCCAGCTCTAGTTGTAGAATGAATAGTACACCACAAACACACTGTAAATAGAAAAAACACAATCTTTTAAACATTTTTTTTATAGTCAGCCAAAACCAGAACAATTCGAGAACAAACTGTAGAGCACCATAGAGAAGTGGGTAGATTACTTACAAATTGTAATCCTTTACTGATTCCAAATTACATGACATACATTGTAATTAGTAATGTAATCCATTACATTTTACATTTTAGGTAATATTATCAGACTAATTTTTGATTACTTTTAGATTACTTAAAAAAAATAAAAATACATAAATATATAAAAATTCAAAGATTAAGAAAATATATTTGTTGTTATTAACAACATGAAGTGCATTAAACATTACATCAAGGTTTCACAAACTGCTTTTTGTGAAGGAACTGCAGAGGGTTTATGAGTTTAATGAAAAAACTAATAATTAATTAATTCATAAAAAAATGTTGAATTAAAATAAATAATTTTAAAATCAAAATCGAAATAAAACAAACTTACGAAAAACATAAATATTTGTTTACCTGCTTGTGACCATAACCAACATCAGAGAACCAGTGAACATGCAAATATACTTGAACATATACTTCGTTATTAAAATATTTATCTTAAAATCTCAGGGGTACGTCAAGTAACTATATTAGGTGAAAGATGATGACAAAAAGGTTTTTGTGCATTTTAATGTGTTTGCAAGATGAAAGCTTTCCAAAGGCATAGAAATACATGTTAAATAAACTACAGAGTGATAATTCAAATAAAAATAGTTGTGTTCATCAGTAGTGATGCAATGTTGAGGCACTTCTTAAACCTGAAATAATTTTTTTAAATCAGTGGTTAAATGCTGTGTCTAGTGACTGGTCTTTGTGTGAATGTTCACATAACCGGAAGACTTTCTGAATGTATAAAAGTGGTAGGCTATTTTAGAAAGAAAAAAATAAAAGATGAAAACAAGCAATTAGGGAGAATCAATGATTTATTGCTATGGCGTAAATAATATGTAATCATGTAATCCATAAATAAAGTAACTTTATTCTGATTACGAGTATTTTAAAATGTAATTTAAGTACTTCATTTTTGGAATCTGATCACGTAATCCAGAGTACATGTAATCAGTTATTGCCCAGCTCTGTGTATATATGTACACACATATAACAATACAATACAATTAACAATATATGCAATACTTACGTAGGGTGAATAACATTTTCCTTGTGCCATCCTGCTTAGAGAGAAAAAAACTTCAAAAGAGAAAAGACATTTAGTTATTTATTTATTTTTTTAATTGCTCTACGATGAACAATCTTACACTCTAAAAATGCTGGTCTTAATTACGAGACACTTAATTACGAGAGGCATCAGCAATAATCAAAAGGTTAACATCAATAAGTTATCAATAAGCAATTAAAAAAAAAAAAGTATTATTTAATTATTATTTATTCAACTTATTAATGTATGTTCATGTATTGAACATATTAATAAATGTTCATTTGCAACCTGTTTTGGGTTCATTTTAAGCAAGAAATGTAGTAGTTTTTAAGCAATGGTTAACATTTTTTAGAATATACATTTCCATAAATAATATCTACAAATGAGTATACTTTCTATCAGGGTGGAAAAGTTAAAAGCAGGTAAAAAAATAAAAAATAAAAAAAGAGAGAGAGAGACTGAGACAGTGATTTTTAGCTTTGTTTTCTTTGACTTTCAACAGAAACATGCAGAAAACTTGACTTTGTATTAATTTTAGGCACACAGGGTTGAACCTGTCTCCGACAAAACAACCCAGCTGCTGAGTTACAGTCAGAGCACAAGCTTTTTGCATCCTCTACAGGACAGAGCGGTTCTCAGCGCTGCCGATTTGGTTCACTTCTTCAGCGAAATAAAGGTTTGCATTAATTTTATATAATTTACTGTGACTAAGTCTTTACTGTGCTGTGAATTAAATTATTTTACGCAACGCAACACACAAGAACGAGATGTCAGTCAGCTGTGTCAGTAAGCTGCGTCAGCAGCGGCTGTTTCCCATGATGGAAATGCCCTTTGTCTTGCATAACATAAAAGAGCACTATTTCGGTGAAAAGTGATTACAGAGAATGGTTAAATAAACTTAAATTAAAATGCTACTTTTAAATGTTCCATTTTTTATTTCTAAAATGCTTGTTAAATGACTTTAAATGTATGTAATATTGTAAACTATGCTGTATTCACCCAAATAAATTCAATTTGTCTTATTTTTTTGTGCATAGGTGTTCTTGCTTAATAATGAATGTTCATCTTGTTATTATTGCTGTCGCCTCTATAATTCTGTGTGTGGTTTGTAATTTCCAGCCCATTTAATTTAAGCCAGCAATATAATAATTTTAAACCAAAGCTGACTTGAATAAAACAACCTAGCATGTTGGGTAAAAACATTTAACCCGACCAGCTGGGTCAAAATAACCCAGGATTATATAAGCCAGCATTATACGGCAAATATAAGAACATTAAGCACAGAAGCATATTTCAAATTGCTGGACCACATCTGACCAGGGCCCTTAGTGTGTCCCCTGGACACTGTTGGTGCATTACAGGCAATGTAAGCACTGTGCAATAGCTACTTGTGACTAACTATGAAGGAGATTGAGGTTTGAACAACATACATTGACCGTAACTGTTTTGGCAGGTATGCAGTAAAAAATATTTGAATGTTTAAGTAATTTATAGATGTAAAGTGTACATGTATACTGTTGCTGCATTAATACTAATTGTGGGATCACATTTTCTTGAAAATTAAAAATAATTATTACTATACACTGTACTTAACTAAAACAATTATGTTTATTACAACAGATTCCAAAAAGTTATGTCTGTCATCCTAATTATGGCATGAACAGATGAATACAGTTGCGTGTCGGTTTATAGACAGAAAACACTTTTTCATACATTCTCTTTAAAAAAATTCATCCATACAGTTTATTTTGTCCCCCCAGTGAAAAATAAATATACTAATATATATATATATATATATATATAATTTAAAATAAGAAATTTCTTTCATGCCAAGTATACTGCAAATACATTTATATATTGTGTACTTAAAATAGCCTGCAATTTTACTTTTAGAGGGTATATTTAAAGTTTGCTAAATTGAAACAACTAATTTTGTACTTAATGCACTTTAAAAGTGTGGAAGTAACGTTGCAGTCCACCTACTTAAGTATATTTGATTGTGCTAAAGTAGAACTAATGCGAGTATACTTTAGGTACACTTTAAATATTTTGCGCTTAAAGATCGATATAATTTAAAGATTAAACAATCCTCATCAATAGTGATATTAAAACATGTTTTAGGCTTAATATTAAGAAATGTGCATTGTGCACAAGTAGTACTCCAAATAAAGTTTAATTACATTTTTTTAAATATATATTTTTATATCAGTAAATCTCAAGCGATATAGACTATAAAATAAGTGCATTTTAAATATATGATTTTTTTTTTTTTTTTTTTTTACTAGAGCCATTGTTTTTGACAAATTGAGCAACAAAGGGAAATTATCCCTTTAAGTTGCAAGTAATAGATTTGCGGGACAAGTGATGCTCAGTGTAACTTTACACGCGTTTTAAGGAGACCTGGGTTAACAATTAATGTTCCTTCGCAAAAACGGATGAAATATTTTCTCATTCATATTTGCTTCACGAATTTTTTCATATATATTTTTATTCTTTATCTATAACAGAAAACATTTTTTGGAACGCATGTAAATTAAATATAAAATGTATAGCATTTAAAAGTGTAAACGCTTATGCCTACTATCAAACTCTTGACTCTCTGTATACACATGAATATATGTAATTGATGAAGTGGTACAGCAGTCTATAAATAAAATAAAAGAGATGCCTTAATCGAACGCAGGTAACATTTTTTCTTTTTAAATATTCATTTATCACTTCCTTATTTTTTCATTCACTCGGTGACCTACCTTCTCCTGCTCTTCAGCGTCATAACCATGAATAACGAACAATATTCCTTACGATAGTCCTTGCAATGCTCTGTGTAATGCGTTTTCGTTCAAAGTCTACAGACTGACAAGCCAAAAAATTGGGCAAGTAGATATAAGGTGTGTTGACGTTTGTGAGTCAAGGTGTGGTAGTCTAACAGTCGTGACGAATCTCTGTAGCTTGCGAACAGCATCACTTTTACTCCGTCAACAATAAAGGGTGTACCTAGCAAGTTACGTTAAAAATGTGTTTATGTCATAAAAAGGATGTTATAACGTTTTATTTACCTCACAATTTTATTACAGTAAACCTTAAATAGCCCTAGAACAGAACTTAAATTAGAAGACGAAACCGCAAATGCCAATCTATTAGGCTGTTACAAAGTTCAAATTGCAAAAAAAAAATTCTTTTCTCTAAAAATCATCTAAAAATTAGATGATAATAAAATAAATTATCTTCGAAAAAAAACTCTCTGTTAAACAATTGTACTTATTATAAATCTATATAATTTACATTAATTAAAATACTTGTTGGCCAGAGCAATAGTTTGTTACTTTAAATTTTATCGGCAGCTAAGACTTCAGGTAGGCTATGTGTCTACATAGAAAATGACTTTCAAAAAAAAAAAAAAAAAAAAAAATTAACTGGAGTAAGAAGGGTAAAAACTAGCTCCTCACTTCCCTATAATGCTGGGTGCATTTTGTTCAAGAAATGATTAATTAATTCAGGCCACGGAATGAGTCAGGATACACTGAATTTGTGCCCTACTGATGGAAATAATCCAATTATGCTGATTAATATTTACATAATTAAAGTGTGTTAGAGATTTCATGTAGATGTTTTTTTTTTTTTTCATTTAACAGAATCTTTTTGTAACCCTAATGTGAAGTGTATGTACAAAGATTTTTAGTATTATTTTTAATGATTTTTTATTTATTTATTTATATTATTTATACTGAACAAATATTATATTCAACATAAATAATTTTGATGTATGTATAATAATGATAATTTTATTTCTATATAGATAGACTTATGGATTAAAGAATTCACTTTAAGCAAGCCTTATTTAAAGCCTTAAAATTTATACAAAAACAAAAAAACAAACAACAACAACAACAACAACCAAAAAATAAATAAATAAATGAAATAAAATAAAACTGGCATGTTTTACTTTTTTAAAAACCAAAATACTGTGAAAAGCTAATATTTCCCAGTGGCAAATAATAATAATAATAATAATAATATATTTCTTTTCTACATTGACTGACATTGTCTCATGTCTTTTATGCCAAAAAACACTGGCAACTTCTAACAGAATGTTAGCAACCATAGCAGCTTAACAAGAATGTGCTTATATTTGCCAAACATCATCATGCTTCAGAAGATCTTGCTGGAGTGGAGGAACAGATTATTATAATTACCAAACATTATTACAGTACAATGTAAATATATATATATATATATATATATATATATATATATATATATATATATATATATATATATATATATATTTCATTGTACACTCAATAAGAGCGAGCTCCACAGAGTAAATGTTGCCAAATGTTGGTGTTTGTTCATTCCAAATTAAAATATCTTTAATATGTCTATTTAATATGTAAATTCAAGGATTTTCCCAAAGACATCATAACACCTATTTATAAAGTTTGGGATCCATTAGAGCTAAACAATTATAGGCCAGATAGTATTCCACTCGTTATGCCAAAGGTCTTCAAAAGGCATGTGGCCGAACAATTTATCACCCATACTAACAATAATACTTTTAACCCCCCCCCCCAGCAGATTTAGACCTAAACTAGTCTAGTTGTTTGAGCCATATTTTAGACTTTTTACACTGTTGATCATTGTGTTTCTAATATACATTAAAACATTCAACTTTTGTCCTCTAGGTTCTCAAAGTGCTCAACAAGCCTCCAGTCCGGAGCTCTCTCAGTGGCGATTTATTTTCAGCTAATTATTTTTCGTAACTAAAATGTGTGCAAAGGATTGTGGGTGATAGAAGGATGCAAAGGATACATCTATATGTATCTTTCAAAACTGTCCAAATGAAGCATGTGAAACGAAGACTGCCTTCCAAAGATCCTTCAACAAAGCTTGATGGCAGCCCAGATATGCAGTCTCACCAGGACTCAGCACCTCCCCTTACAGAAAAGGCCTGCAGCAGTATAGTGGCATGAGTAGTTTTTCCACATTTGAGAGCTACAATAAGCCAAAGACCACATTGAAGAAGAAGCCCCAATCAGCATCTACCAATATCCAGACTCATTTTTAATACTGAAAATAAAATGATGTACAGCATGATTAAGACACCCAGTGCTCTGATGCTGCTGTAATATTGTTGGTTTTACATACTCAGAATTGTAATTCAGGGAAATAACGAAATAATGAAATAAGGTTCTTTTGTGATCTGACATGGTTTCATCTTACAGAATGAGGCAGAAATCCTATTATTTTATCCCAGATAGCACATGTACATCTGCAAGATGTCTGTTAAAGATCACTTGATCTGGAAAGCATCTGCTGTGTACAAACATCTGACAGACGTCTGTAAGATATCAGTTTTGCATACATTCTAAACCATAAACATCTGAAAGACATCTAATAGACGTCTATTTGACATCAGATAGGAGACATATTGCAGATGAGCAAACACTCTAAAAATACGTCTTGCAGATGTAAATGGAGACGTCAAATAGATGTCTCCGTAATGTAACTGCTCTCAGGAATAGTATTCCATACAATGAAAAAAACTATGCTGATTATCATTGCATTAGAATATAGGCCTACTATATTCTTATAGAATCACTTGAGATGGCTTGAAGAACACAGATAAACCATATATTGTCTCAATCGTATACCATATGTTATTGCCGCAACCATATATTCCATGTTTATTCTTTATCCATACGAAGAATTTCCTGGAACATCGTAAATTGTATTTCTTCTGTGAGTCAGGGTGCCCTCTGGCCACTTGACCACACAAACGCGGGTATTTTCAAAACCTCTGCTATTTCTATGCAGTTTGATCGTTTGTCCACACGTAAACACAGGTTACTAAAACCAAACATTTTTGAAAACTCCCACCAGGGTGAAGATTTTCAGAAACTCCGGGTGCAGAGTTGTTGTGTAGCCGGTGAAACCGGACATTTTGGCTCGAAGTTGTGACGTCGGAGTGCATGCTTTTTTCAGACTTCTGACTGGCCAACATGGCTTTACGGTTACGGTTATTAGGCCACCTGTTGGTTTGGCATGCTCTTGACAGCGGTTCATAGCATGTTTTTGTGTTTTCATGTGGACGTGACTTTTATTTACTTTCATTTATTTATTTTGAACAAAGGAGGAAAAACTCTGTTTATAAAAATACCAGTGCACATGTGGACTAGGCCTTAAACAGACATTACATTACATGTGTACTCACTAATGCTCACAACACCCTGTTTTAGTTAAAACAGGAAAATTAATACTTCTCTCTAAAGAAATAAAAAATGTGAATCTACATGTTTTTCTCCAGTGTAGAGAAGTGAATAATTAATATTATAATCAGTGTTGGGGAAAGTTACTATTAAAAGTAATGCATTACAATATTGAGTTACTCCCTAAAAAAGTAACTAATTACGTTTACTTTACTTTTGCGTTTTGCATTTTGTGTTTTTAAATCTGGGCAGGGCTTGCTTGTTTGCTTTTAATATAAAAAGTTCTATTTTTGACAAACGTAAAAGTCTTTTCACACCAAAAGCCTCAGGCTTTGAGAAAAGTAAATTCAGGTCTGTACAGTAGACCACAGAAGAAAAAAATGTCAACTCTACAGCAATAAAAAAAAAAGGAAAACAAATGTTAGATTATCTTGAGTAATTTTTGTTTATTAGTATGGTTGAATTGGATCATCGAAGGTCGGCAGCAAAGACAGTGGTTAATAAAATGGGATTAAAAGCATAAAGGATATTTGTATTATTTAACATATATTCTGAGTTGAATTTCACTGTTTTTATTCATTTTGAGGAATACTGAATCTGTTTTATGTAAGTGAGATGAATTAATCCATGTTCACATTTATTCTAGAACTTACATCTTACTTACGATTTCTCTCAACATTGGGACAGGAGATCTTTCAATCAATAAATGGGGAAAAAGTAACTGGCATTACTTATCTGAAAAAAAGTAACTCAGATAAAAGTAACTTGTGTTGCTTGTAATGCGTTACCCCCCAACACTGATTATTATATATTGTTTTGTTTATTATAGTTAAATAGTGTTGTTACAATAGTAATATTTCTTATTTTGTTCATTTGTTTTATTTAGTAACAGGCTAATAATAATAATAATAATAATAATAATAATAATAATAATAATCAATTGTAATTATTATAAGTCCTATTGATACATAAAAACAAAATTTTGGGCCAAATTGTGGAGTCCTACAAACAAGCACAACATACCTGGTGTTTTCCCTTTTTGGACATTTTTGGCAAATAAAGAATGTTTGTCAGAAAACATTTCTTGTTAAGGTTTGGATTTTGTGCATCCTGTACGCAATGTCCCTTTTCAGGCTTTGTCACATGCTGGCTACTTTAACTATAAATAAAGACATAAGATGACATGAAACTGGTCAAAAGTCTATAATAAATGTGAAAATGTTGGGGTAGTTTGTATTTGGGGTGGGGAGCGTTGTCTGCTGTTATGTTCCCACCAATATCAAAATCAAACCTATGCCCTTGCTATTTTCAGAAACCTGAAAATGGCTACCTTAAACTGAGTAAGGGAGAGTGGAGTAAGATGACCCTTTTTTTTTTTTTTTTTTTACTTATGTGGTCCTCAAAATAAGGGAAAATGAGGCTGAAGTACAATGAAATATCTAAAGTAATTTCAGGATGTTTCATATCATTTTAAATGATCAGAATGTATCCATGACAAAGGGTTCTAAAAATATGGATTCTTATAAAAAAAAAAAAAGTGTTCCTGTGGCTCAATTTGCCCCAGGTTAGGGGTAAGTTGACCTGAGTCAGGGGGTAAAAAAACTAATTTTAAAAACTAATCAATAATCAAATTTCATTTTACAAACAGTCATATTTCTTTTCGATCTTTAATTCACTGTAAAAAATTCCTGTAAATTTACAAGGAAATTTAACAGTAAAATGCTGTTTTCATAATAACAGTAAGTTACTGCATTTTGCGATGCATTGTGGGATATGTTGACCAGCAACAGTATGACACTGTTGTTTAACAGCATAATACCATATTTTCCCTTGTACATGTGCAGGGACAGTACGACATTTTGGTTTATCTGCACAAGGTCATTTTGCAGCTCTGCCTTTTATTGTTTTATTTCTAAAGTACTTATTACTTTTAAAAATGAACATGTGTATGAACAAAATTCAGAATTCTTGCATGATTACTGTGAACGTATTCAAAGTGCTGCTAGCGATTGCAAAAATAGCAGCATATGGACAAAGAATCTGCTAGTTTTTATTTTATTTTTAAACTTTATTTTCATTTTTGTGGGGGATGTCTATAATTAGTTAACTAGAGAAGCTATCTATTTACATTATGCTTTCCTTATCATTGTAGGTGAAATGCTCACTTTGTAGAGAAGCAGATGACTCATTCTTTAAGAAAATTTAAGTTTGCCTGTTGTTTGTTCAAGAAATCATTCACTAAAAATGGCTATCTCATTATTTACTCAACCTTATGCCATCTCAAACTCATAGGACTTTCTGTTGGAGGACAAATGAAGATATTGTTGTGGAGAACTGATGTTTTGCTCATATGGCAGTGGGAACCAAACCTTTGAGCTCCAAAAGGAACATAAAGATATGATTAATTACCAGTAATTTTGTCTAATATCAAAATATCAGACCAAAGAGCCACAAATTAGAAACTGGAATTGCAAAATGCAAAATTGTTTTCACCCAAACAAATTGAATCACTTCAGAAAACTGGCTAAACCATGCAATTAATTACCTTTATCCTCCATTTACTCTTTATCTGTTGGTATTTTCAGTTTGGTCCCCATTTTCTTTTGCATTGTAGTGACAAACAGACATCTCATTTCCATTAAATATCATCTATTGCATCATCAGAGTTTAAATCAGCATATGGGTAAGTAAAAAATAAAATTATCAGCTTTGAATTCTACTTGAATTCTGCCACTTTAAATTGTTTTCTTTACTAATAGATGTCTGCCACTCCATTTGACCTTGAGAAACCTGTCTCTTCCGAGACTTCAGTTAAAGGAGAAGTCCACTTCCAGAACAACAATTTACAAAGAATTTACTCTCCCCCTTGTCATCCAAGATGTTCATGTCTTTCTGTCTTCAGTCGTAAAGAAATTATGGTTTCTGAGGAGAGCATTTCAGGATTTTTCTCCATATAATGGACGTCATTGGTTCCCCTGATTTTGAACTTCCCAAATGCAGTTTAAATGCAGTTTAAATGCAGCTTCAAAGGGCTCTAAACAATCCCAGCTGAGGAAGAGAGGTCTTATCTAGCGAAACAATCGGTGATTTTTTTTCAAAAGATAAAAATGTGTATACTTTTTAAACACAAAAGCTTGTGTATCACAGGCTCTGGGATGCGCATCCACGATGCTATGAAATGAATGATTTGTTCATTTTGAACAAATCTTTAACGTGACTCGGGCAGAACAAATCATCTCAGGGAGTGATTCGTTCAGTCACGCATGCGCAATATCATATTAGGTTCTGTACTGGAATTAGTTCACCTGTTTCGAGCCTTCAGGTTTTTCGAGTTGTTCGTTCATCTTATGGGGCTGTCACGTGACGAATGAACGACTCAGACCCGAAGACTTGAGAGATGAACTAATCAATTCTCTTTCCGGCTTATGGGGCTGTCACGTGACTTGAAATGACTTGAAAAAAGATTTGTTCATTTTGCTGAACGAGACTCAAAGGTCTGAGTCGGTAAAATGATCCGAACTTCCCATCACTTCTACAAATCACGTCTAAGTTAGTCTGTGTACTCTGGCTCAAAAAGGTTAATCTTATTTTCTCCTACAACTTCAGAATTGTCTGACATCGTTGTACCTTTTTGTTTGTAAACAGTGTTTGACTTACTTGCACTTTGTTAGTCTTTGTGCGTTCGCTTTGTAAACACTGGGCCTGTAGTTCCGCCTACATTCCGTGTGACCTTTTGACGTGATTCAGTAGTACGTAGCATCGTGGACGAGCATCCGTGAGCCTGTGCTACACGAGCTTTTGTGCTTAAAAAGTATACAAACTTTTATTTTCTGAAAAAAATGACAGATCGTTTCGCTAGATAAGACCCTTCTTCCTCGGCTGGGATCATTTAGAGCTCTTTGAAGCTGCATTTAAACTACATTTTGGAAGTTCAAAATCGGGGCGCCAATGAAGTCCATTATATGGAGAAAAATCCTGAAATGCTTTCCTCAAAAACCATCATTTCTTCACAACTGAAGACAGAAAGACATGAGCGTCTTGGATGACAAGGGAGTGAGTAAATTATTTGTGAATTGTTGTTCTGGAAGTGGACTTCTCCTTTTGATTATCGACTAGTTTTTAGTTAGAAAGTTTAATTTGATCAAATTAAATTATACACAAGAATATGTTCTGAAGCTTCCCTCCTCTTATTTTTCAGATACTTTATTGGAATAAATCCAGAAAAGAGGATCAAAGCTGCATGGAGAAAAGAGGTGTAATAAGAAAAAAATAACTGGAAAAACTGCAGAAGAAGACCCAAGATGATGAAGAAGAACATCAGTCCAGAAGTATTTCATCCTTAACTCAACCTTATGCTGTCTCAAACCAGTAGGACTTTCTCTTTGAGGACAAATTTAGATATTGTCATAGAGAAATGTTTGCCCATAGAAGACAAATGGGAACCAAACCTTTAAACTCCAAAAGAAACATAAAGGTATGATTAATTAAAGACACCAGTCATTCCATCTGATATCTTTTATAAACAATTTGTTTAAAAACAAAACAATAAAAAAAACATTAGCTGGTGATCACTGAAGCCTGATTTGAGAGTACATTTGTATTTTATGAACAAATAAAGACTTTATGCATGTTTGTATGTTTGTTTGTATGCATGCCTGTTTTATGGAATATTGTAAAAGTTTATCTAGTGTTATATCAGAATAAAATAGCAAAACATAACTTGACTTTGTTCTCTTTTGTAATACAGTCAAATAGAAAATGCAGGGTATAATATGCATTGAAAATTGAGATCATGGAGTTACGAGTAGTATGTAATTTAACAGATATATGCTGGTAAATTACAGCTGTATACTGTAGATGACAAAATCTACAGACGGCATTTTGCTGTTAATTTCAAAAACAGTAGCACACTGTATTTTTACAGTAGAATGCTGGCAACCACAGGTGCCAGTAGATTACCGTTTTTTTACAAGGAAATTTTTTACAGTGTTGTTTGCATTTCTGAAACAATGTGTTGAACACCAAAGTTTTAACCTTCCTCAAAACAGACTAAACAGAGAGTTTGTTGAGTAAAATTAAATAAAAACTGAATTAGAATGAAGAAATAAATGTAAATAAAACTAATAAATATTTTAGTCAAACGATTCTTGGCATTGTACCTTTTCTGCAATGCCAAATCGGTCATTAGGGACTACAGGTGGAAAGATATATTTGATTATAATGTGATGAAAAGCATCCTTTGGTTCTCAGAGAAGGATCTGGTGCACTTTCCCTATCAAATAAACCACAAATAATATCTATATATATGATCAACTAAACCAGCTGTGTAATATCATGTTAAAATACCAGTTTATACTTCAGAGATTTAACTTAACTTCAATGCCTTATGGTGGCATTACAGCATTTAGCTCACTTTGCCCAATAGCTGGCATTTTGGAAACAACTAGCTAGCTTACCAATTCAGATTAATATTTAGCTAAATGATTTGCATGGTTTAATATGTTGCTAAATCACCTACACTGTAAAAAATAAAAAACACAATTTGTTGAGTCAGCTTAAAATAATTTGTTATCCTGCTGCCTTAAAATGTTAAGTTCAGTCAACTAAAATAAGTTTAGTCAACTTGAAATGTTAAGTTGTACTAAGTAACAACTTAGATATTTGTGTTTGCTAAACTTAACAGATGGGTAAGTAATCCAGCTGCCTTAAAATCTTAAGTTTATTCAACTCAAATATCTAAGCTGTCACTTAGTATAATTTAACATTTCAAGTTGAATAAACCTTTTTTTGAGTTGACTGAACTGAAATTTTAAGGCAGCCAGGTTACAAATTATTTTAAGTTGACTCAACAAATTGTTTTTTACAGTGTATATGCATCATAAATATTTTTAGACTTGGATAAATTTGTTTTGCCATTACATCTGTTACGCTAAAATTATACTTTGACAAGCTAAAAACAGTTTTTAGAGTAAATGGGTGCTTTCCACTCCTCCCACGTGTTTCTCCTTTTCACAGTCTGACAGAAATGATGTGTAATTCCAAAATACATGGCACATGACATTAAAAGCATACAGCTGCCAAGATGCAGGCGGGTGGGTTAACTTACCCACTGGCTCAAATTACTCCACTCTCCCCTACCTCAAACCTTATTCGGTCATTAGAAAGAAAGAAAGTAAGCCAAATGGAATTGCAAAGCACAACATATAGAGTAAAATCAAACAAGTCTACATATTATGGTGTGTAATATCGGTAAAAATAAATAAATGAATAAATTGATGCACTTTATGTAGCCACTTGTATCATTGTAGGTGGCTATGAATAAGTGAAATCCACTATGACTGCACAAAAAAAAAAAAAAAAAAGGTTCTTCAGCAGTTCTTTGTGGTAGTTGAGGTGCTATATAGCACCGCTAAGTGGTTCTTTGGCTCATAATCATAGGGGAACCAATTTAGGTGCAATATAGCATCTATAAAGAACCTGTGATGGTTCTTCAGTGGTTCTTTGGGGTGGTTAAGGTGCTATATAGCACTATCTTTAAAGATATAGGTGCTATTTAGCATTTAAAGTGGTTCCCCTATGATTACGAGCCAAAGAACCTCTTTTAGTGCCATTTTTTTTGTAGAAAGGAGTGTGGTACCAAATTTGTTTTAAAAGCGTTCAGAATGCCAAGTCAAGGCTGAATCCCAGTCCTGACCTGAAGCAACTTGATTTTGGTTGGAGGTGTCCTCTAGGGCTGTTGCTACCTGGGAGAGAGGTGGTGATGTTTCTTGGGCCATCCGGCTGTTTCAACCCCCTCCCCCGATTACTGAAACATGATTTTAACAGAGCAGGACCCACCCTCTGGAACATGATTTTCACCTACAACCTGCACCAGGGCCCCGCATACCCCAGCTACGGCCCTGAGGGTGTCACACCTACCAACCGAACTAGCGATTATGTAAAGGCAGCTAATGACTGAAAACCTGCTACTGGGTCACTGGCTTAAGCAAATGGAAATATAACACTTTTGAAAGAATTGACACTTTTGAAGGACATTTGCAATGTTAAGTCATGTGTTGGGATAAATTGTGATTGTTCTCTAAAATGTATATAAAAGGCATTTGGTTAATAAATAAAAAGTACTGTATTGTTAAAAGTGAAATTAATAATGTGTATGTAATATTGTGAATCATTATAAATAAAAAAATGAGAAAGTATGTGAAAGAAATTGAGAAAGAGGAAGAGAATTCTTAAAAGAAATCTCTCCACATTCTCGACAGGCATGTCACAGATGGCACACCTTGGCCTAAATATGTTTAATGAGGAATAAAGCACACCATTAAAGTATAAAGCAGATAACACATATTTGATGTGTTAATATTTAAAAAATTTTCATTTATTCCAAGACCTGTTTAACCATAAGTCATAGATCACTTGACTCTATTTCTGGAGTCCCAAAGACAGACATTTTTGGACGCATTCAAGAGACCCAATGTTTCTTTCAAAAGTGCAATTTGATTTGGTGAGAAGATCTCACTTTATTATTATTCTATCTCGGTTTGGGTCAGTGTACTCTAACAATTTTTATTTAATTAGAAACAGACCTTAAAAAAAAAAAAAAAAAAAATATATATATATTCTTCATTCTTTCAGACAGTTTGTTTCAGGGTGTGAGCACATTCAAAACCTGTCATTCTCATACACAAACAAGCCATCTAACAAACACACACATTATCCCTCTTTCACAATCATAATGTATTGTATTAATTTCCTCTTGGGTGTGGAATGTTACGAGCAAGCACAAACACGCACAAACTCTTATCACATCAACAACTCTGTCACATTGATGGACACAGACGTACACACAGACACACCTTTCATATTATGTATCTAACAATACATCCCGACAGATGTGTTTTATTTGTTTTCTCATAAACCTAAAAATACGTGAACCCTTGTCAAAACAGAAGTGATCTACTTCATAAATACTGGCTAAACTCAAACACAAGTGAAAATTATAGCATATATGAGACACACATTTCGAATGCAAAGCCATTAGAGTAGGATGTCCCAAATTATGTTTTTTATTAGTGCACGAGGGTACATGGCAAATATTGACTGGCAAATGATTTGATATGTTACCCATTGATAAAGACTTATACATGAAACAACTAGTGTGACACAGAATGCTAACAGGTCCAAAGTGACTTAGATATGCAAATAGAACACTGAAACGAATGACAAACGGATGAACCATTACAACAGCCAATAATTAGCCTGCCAAACCGCATCTATTCATCTGAATGTTTTGATAATACCTGATCTTTAAGCTTTCTGTTTGAAAGTCTACTAAAGATCCACCCTTTACTTTTATAGTTTGCGCACAGTAATTTTTAATGACTGAGACATCAAACCTGATATGTCATCTTGGGTTATTTATAATCACATAAATGCACAGTACTTTCCCTATGTACTTCTTTCCTCATTAAATACACATAAATATATACATAAATATATTAAAAAAAATGCTGGGTTAAAAACAACCATTTCTGGGTTTTTAGGCAACCCAGCACAGGTTTTATACATTAACCCATTTGTTGGGTTGTTTTTTGACATAGTGCTGTAATGTAGTACAGTAATATACAAGTCAGTAGCTGCGTTTCCCTTACAGATTTGCACAAAACTTTTACAATATTTTTTTTAATGTCGATAAAAAAAAAAAAATTAATGAAGACAGCGTTTCCATTTACAGATGTTATGCGACTAAAACATAATTTATTCCTCTTGCGATAGGTCATGGCAACTGATGTTGGTAGGTTTATGTATATCGCAACCACCACACTAGCCATTATTTTTAATCAAAGGAGACGTAAACGTGTATCTATACAATACAATGACTGAGGTGAGACCCTTGAGCAAGGCACCGAACCCCCAAACTGCTCCCCGGGCACTGCAGCAATATGGCTGCCCAATGCTCTGAGTGTGTGTTCACAGTGTGTGTGTGTGTGTGCGTGCGTGCGCATTTTGGATGGGTTAAATGCAGAGCACAGATTCCGAGTATGGGTCTCCATGCTTGGCCACATGTCACTTCACTTCTAACACATGTAAATAGGACAAGAACAGTTCATATATATTTTTATGCAATGTCAAGTCAGTCTTTTATAATAATAAAATCTTCAAAAGCATTCAGTAAACATTTTAGGACATGACAGGAGTAGCAAGAGCAGCTAATGGGAATCTGTGGGAAAATGAAATTAATTTCATTCAGGAAGTTTACTGTCAGTCAAGTTTAATCTGTCTTGCAGCCTAGAATTAAACCGCTGGTTTCGTCTGGCCAGAGGAGAACAGAACAATATTTCGACACACTATTTCCCTGTTAATACTGTAAAGCCAGTGTTTCCCCTAGGATTCTGGTTTTGTTGCCAAACAAGCAGATGTTTTTCTGTTATTTCTGTTATTATTATAATTTCTGCATTTAATTGTTGTATTTAAATTTGCCAGAAATAGTAATATAAACACCTACATTATACTGTACAAAAGTAATACAAGACTAATACATTTCTGTTACATATTAAACCGTATTTATTTATTTATTTATTTATTTATTTATTTATTTATTGAAAATCTTTATTGTCCACATGTGGAAATTCATCTTTTTTTATTTTTTTTATTATGCAAGTAGTGAATGTGACAATGTTTACATGTAACAAATACAGAACCCTTTAAACATATAACACATATAACAAAAAAAAAAAGAGAAAAATAAATAAATAAATAATAATAATAATAATAATAATAATAATAATAAGTAAAGAATGTGGCAATATTTAAATGTGCCAGATATATATGATCAATTAGACAAACAAACATATATACTAACAACCAACATTACAAATCCATTCAGATAACTCCTGTGTATATATTCATGCGTCTGTGAACCTGTGTGTGTGTGTATGGGGGGGGGGGTACAAATCAAATAGCAAACAGATTAATAAGAAACCACTGGAGACAACAAATATTATCAGCAATAATAATGACAATAATAACTATAACAACAAAAACAATAATAATAATAATAATAATAATAATAATAATAATAATAATAATAATAATAATAATAATAATAATAATAATAATAATCATCATCATCATCATCATAATAATAATATTGATTTCATTTAGATTTGGAGAGGGTGGAGGATAATGAAGAGGGCAAGTAATAATAGTAATTTTAATAATAGTATTACATTATGTAATAATAATAATAATAATAATAATAAAAATTCAAAAATAAATACAAATAAAAAATTCAAAAATAAATAAATCAATAATTATTAGGGTTGCCTCTGATCCCTCCGTGGCTACCACATACTTAGCGCCTGACACATTTCATCAGAAGTGCCAGGAAAAGATACTGTGGGGCAACGGGGCCCAAATCTCCCTAACCATCCCCCAAAACCTACCTAGATGCCTCGCAAACCTTATATGTCCGTTATGTATTTATTTATGTTTTTTAAATTACACTACGGCTAGTTTGTGATGCATTAAAAAAGTGAGACGTGTAGGCAGCTCAGGCATGGAACCCGGCCCACCCACATGGCACACTTACCCTGTGTATGTGTTTTTTTTTTTTTTATTTTATTTTAAACTTTCCTTTATGTAAATACATGTACTCTATATTAAACATTTTAATAGGTGTGTATGTATTTCAACTAATATGTGGTGCATTAAAACAGCGAGGCATGAAGACCAGAACCAGCCAGGGCAAGAGATCCCGGAAGAGCTAGCTCAGGGAAGAAGGTGGGGAGACACCAGCCCCCAGGCCCACCTCAGATCCACCCGCCTATACATGTTACCCACTGTGTAACAAGTAGGCCAAAGAAAGGGGGGGAAGAAAGAAAGAAAAAAAAAAAACATAAGCATATAAATAAGTTAACATTATGTTTTACCCTCCTTCACTTAAACCTTATCTTAAGCGTTTTCTTATCAGTTTTATCCTCCATCCTTCCCAAAAACTTCTCAGATATTATTCAAATGAATACATATAGTAGTTTAGGTGCGGATGCATTGCTGTGGTTGGTCTCAGACAAAGAAGGTCAATAGATTATGACTGCTGGAAGGTTATTAGAGATGACCAGAAGGGGTATTATTCTACTGTATTACTATTAAAAATTAACTGGATAGACTTTCCATTGTGATATAATCAATATGTGTCTGGGTTATTTTGGGTGCAATGTGAACATGTTTCTGAAGTGAATCCCATTTTAAACAATTTCTGTCCGGTTAGGTGAAATCTGTGAAGTACCTTATACTGTGTAAGTTGTAGGTTGGCATTTTTTTGTCATGAAATAGATATTTTTGCAGATTTGTGTCCAGAAATAAGCATCTGGGGCAATAGATAGGTCTGATTCCCATTTAGCATATGGTAAACTTGTTGTATTGTTGAATTTTATTATTATTTTGTATATTTTGGAAAGAAGTTTTTTTGAGGATGATATATTAATAAACTCTGAAATCGATGGTGAAAGGTCAAGATTAACGGTCCGAATGTTGATTTTTGATTAGATAGATGATTTGAGTTGTAGATATTCCCTAAAACTATTACTCCTGATGCCGTATTTCTGGACTAAGTATGAAACTGAGGCCAGATTATTACTATGAAAGATGTGTTGAGGTTGTGTAATGCCCTTTTCAGCCCATGTGTGTAAGTTAAGTGGTTTCTTATTAATTGTAAAATCTGAGTTATTCCAAATGTGGGTGTATTTAGACGGTACAAGAGGAGTGTTTGTGATTTGGTGAAATTTCCATCAGGCTGTCAGAGCTGCTGCTATAGTTGGTGCTTTAAAACAGGAGTGTTTTTTGACTGTCTGACTACACAGCGGTAGATCTGAAATTCGAATGTCCTTACAAATTGTTTGTTCAGTGTCTAGCCATATGTTTACTGATGGGTTTGGGTGAATCCAATTGTTTATATATTGAAGCTAATTAGCCAGAAAGCAGTGGTAAAGGTGTGGTGCTTCCAATCCTCCTTGTGTTTTTTGTTTCTGTAGGGTAGTCAATTTTATCCTTGGGGTCTTATTTTTCCAGTAAAATTTGGTGATGATTAAGTCTACAGATTTAAACCAGGTGAGGGTGGGTTGTATTGGAATCATTGAGAATAAGTAGATTAATTTAGGGAGTATGGTCATTTTAATTACTGATATTCTGCCCATAATGGATAGTGGTAAGTTCATCCAACGCTGAAGATTGTCACTTATTTTTTTTGAGTAATGGAGTGAAATTAAGACTAACTAGCTCTGACAGCCTGGGGGAAACATTAATGCCTAAATATGTGATGTGATTGGTGCATAAAGGGATAGGTGATGTCTGAGGTGTCACATCCAAACTATTATGATTTAATGAAAGAACAGATGATTTATTTCAGCTGACAAAGTATTCAGAAATATGAGAGACTGAATCAATAGGTTTAATTGTTTCCTGTAATGATGATTGAGGATCTTGTAAATACATACAGTAGTATGTCATCTGCGTAAAGTATGTTTAATGTTTGAACTCCTTTAAGGGGGGAAAGGAAAGGACATGACGTGTGGCCAAGTATGGTGACCCATACTCGGAATTTGTGCTCTGCATTTAACCCAAGTAGTGAGTAGCGAACAAACAAGCACACACACACCCAGAGCAATGGGCAGCAGTTGGAGGATCGGCTCAAGGGACTCACCTCAGTCGTAGTATTGAGGGTGGAAAGAGTGCTGGTTATTCACTCCCCCCACCTTCAATCCCTGCCGGACCTGGGACTCAAACCCGCAACCTTTCGGTTACAAGCCTGATTCCCTGACCATTAGGCCACGGCTGCCCCCTTGTAACTGTTAATGTTTTGGTGGATGGCTGCTGCTAATGATTCAATAAAAATGGTGAATAATGAGGGGGAGAGTGGGCATCCTTGTCTAGTCCCCCAGTGCAGTGTGAAGCTACTTGATGTTAGTCCATGGGTGATGACAGTTGCTGAAGGTGATGTATATAAAATTTTAATCCAATTAATAAATGACTCCCCAAAACCAAACCTCTCTAATGTGGAAAACAGGAATATCCAGTTAACCCTATCAAATGCTTTCTCAGCGTCTAGAGGGACTATAATGGTTTTTGCCTTTTGAATTGAAGTATGATACATTAGGTTGAATAGTCTGCCTGTACTGGTGGATGCTAGTCTAATGAAACCGGTTTGATCTGGGTGTATTATAGATGGTGTGACCTTTTCTATTCTGTGGGCTAGTGCTTTGGCAATGATTTTAATGTCAGCATTGAACAGAGAAATGGGACGATAGCTTGATGGTAATTTGGGATCTTTATTGGGTTTGTGGAGAAGTGAAATTGTAGCGGTGTTCGTAGTAGTTGGGAATTTAAGGGGAGGATCCGGAGGGCCGAGGTGGGGCTAATGGCGCCTGTGACTGACTTGGAGCTGTGGAGGGACGAGGGAGCCCGGTGGACCCAGTAGTCCGCCAGGCCACGGTGGACAGGAGGGACCTAGGAGCCATGGTGGAGTCAGTGGACCGGCGGGCCGAGGCAGAGTCCTGGACTCTGAGGCTGGAGGCAGAGAGAAGGGATCCTCCAGCTGTAATGCCGATGGAGACTGGCAGATCCACGGTGAGGAGCCCTCTCTGGGTGGAATGTGGGAACAGGAGCCCTCTCTGGGCTTAACATGGGGACAAAGTCTCTCTCTGGGCTGGACTTGGCAAACAGGAGCCCTCTCTGGGCTTAACGTGGGGACAAAATCTCTCTCTGGGCTGGACTTGGCAAACTGGAGCCCTCTCCGGGCTGGACTTGGGAACTGGGTTGACAGAGGGCTCTGAAGAAGGTAGGGAGGAGAGGGGGCAGGTCAGCATTCCTTGTCTAACGCTATTAAAATGGCGAGCTGGCTGAACTCGCATACTCCAAGAGGGAAAGGTCTTTGTGGGTGAGGGAGGTGAACTTTGCGGCCAGGGTATCCATGGGGAAACATAATGGAAACAAAATCCCTGGGAAAAAATGGAGGTGGATACAGAGGTAACTGTATTTGGTTGGGTCTTCTGTCACAGTACGCTGTCATAGGAAGCACACTGGAGATGCAGAGAAACGTTAAACAGTCTTTAAAGAACAAACACAAGGGATTATCCACAACAGGAGCAGAAACCAACACGTACATCACAAGTAAACCAGACAAAGGAAGAATGCACAGACAGGAACTTAAATGCATGGGGTAATCAGGGGAACACAGGTGCAGAGGATAACTAATTAAACTAAACAAGGACAGAAACATGACCATATCCGTGCACACAGGAACATAAACAGGGGCAGAAACACAAGACGACAGGTCCATATCCTTGACAGTGGGTTAAAAAATGGAGTGAAATTAAGACTAACTAGCTCTGACAGCCTGGGAGAAACATTAATGCCTAAATATGTGATGTGATTGGTGCATAAAGAGATAGGTTATGTCTGGGGTGTCACATCCAAGCTATTATGATCTTATGAAAGAATAGATGATTTATTTCAGCTGACAAAGTATTCAGAAATATGAGAGACTGAATCAGTAAGTTTAATTGTTTCCTGTAATGATGATTGAGGATCTTGTAAATACAGTAGTATGTCATCTGCGTAAAGACTAATTTTGTGCTGTATGTTTAATGTTTGAACTCCTTTAATGTAACTGTTTTGGTGGATGGCTGCTGCTAATGGTTTAATAAAAATGGTGAATAATGAAGGGGAGAGTGGGCATCCTTGTCTAGTGCCTCGGAGCAGTGTGAAGCTACTTGATGTTAGTCCAATGGTGATGACAATTGCTGAAGGTGATGTATATAAAATTTTAATCCAATTAATAAATGACTACCCAAAACCAAACCTCTCTAATGTGGAAAACAGGAATATCCAGTTAACCCTATCAAATGCTTTCTCGGTGTCTAGAGGGACTATAATGGTTTTTGCCTTTTGAATTGAAGTATGATACATTAGGTTGAATAGTCTGCGTGTATTGGCGGATGCTAGTTTAATGAAACCGGTTTGATCTGGGTGTATTATAGATGGCGTGACCTTTTCTATTCTGTGGGCTAGTGCTTTGGCAATGATTTTAATATTAGCATTGATCAGAGAAATGGGACGATAGCTTTATGGTAATTTGGGATCTTTATTGGGTTGTGGAGAAGTGAAATTGTAGCTGTGCTCATAGTTGTTGGGAATTTAAGGGGAGGATCCGGAAAAAACACAGCATTGTAGAGTGCAGGAAAATTATCCTCTATCAGTCACACCAAGCGGCAGAGGTAAGTGATACAAATCAAGCGGTTTATTGAGATCGACAGGAGTAAACAAAGCAACAGTCCAATGGTAAAGGATAGAGGATAGAATGGGTTCAAGGTTCTTATCTGTGTGATGATACAGTCTCTGTCTTGCAGATAGTGTACAGGTAAGTGCACAAGTAAGGAGTCAGGTACGTATGACATAGCAAAGAGTAGACCAGAAAATGAGGCAGAGGGATGTGTGCAAGGATATAGGGAGCGTGATGAGCATGGGCAGGTGTTGACAATCAATAATCAGGTGAGTGTGATCTGGTGAGTGTTGGGGGCGGGAACTGCGGTGACAGTGGTGACTGAGGTCCCAACCAGAGTATGTGAGTATGTGCCCTGCATCCCAGTCAGAGTATGTGAGCGGAGCGGTGCGGTGCGGTGTGGTGTGACTTTTAATGGAGTGAGGAGTGCATGGTTTTCACTCGCTCCAAGAGCACTCCAGCATCGCTCCATCACAAGTACAATTCATGACAACGACCCATAATATAACTGCATATTTAGCAAGAATTCACGTGTTAAACATAGATGGATTACTCAAATCAGAAAGAATGTGAAGACTAGGACTAGGCAATGGACATGAGCAGAAAGTTATAGTTTTCAATGAATTAGTTTGTTCCTTGAAGATACTGAATATTTTCAAGTGAAAGTGTGATTTAAACAAGTACAACACTTATTCACATGCAATCGCTCTCTTAATAATGCATTCAAACAAATGTAAGCTTACTGTGGAACTTCATCTGTATCCGATTTCGAATGAGAAGAAATCTGTAAGAAATGCAGCGACCTGTAGGTAAAATAACTGACAAAACCTACTGTTATTTTCATCACAAACATTTGCACTCAAAAAGCAGCAATTATCCCTTTTAATGCTGACAACCATGTTAGCTTGGCATGAGGGAAAACGTTCGCGCAATAGTGTTTCAATAAGTCACTTTAAAACTATCCTCTTGTTTTATTTCTCTTATTTTGTTCTTTTAATATACGTTACGAACAGAACTGTGGTATTTCAAACATACTGAAATAGTTTAGACGTGGAGTGATGTTTCTGGTATCAGTGAGCGGGGAGTGGAGCGTGAGCGGGTAATGGAACCTGGAGCAGAGCTGAAGCGGAGTGGTTAGTAAATGCTCGGAGGGCAGAGGGGAAATTGTTGTCACTCCACTCCACTCACATACTCTGGTCCCAATTCATACTATTCATACTATTCACCCTGAAGAAATAGCATCCCAATAGCATCCCAAAGCATAGTATGTTGAAAAGAGTATGCCAAAAGTCCCTGGGAGGTCTACTATTTCAGGTCGATTTTTGAAGTCGGATCCGTGCACTCTCTAATGGCTAATATTGCCCACAATCCATTGTTGATTCAGCTCAGAACTACAAACATGAGTATAACGCGTTAAAAAAAACTACAAACATGGTATGATGTGCGTGACCAGCGGAGGTAGAGATGTTTAGAAATAGCTTTTAAATGCATTTAAAAAAAACTTTTAAATGTATCATTATGCAGAAAATATGAGCAGAGTTTTCACCATGAGTTTCCACCCGCGACTGGAAGATTAACGTGCTACTTCTTTTCTCTCTAATTGTCACGCTGGCGTGTGCGGGGAATGATCAGGATGACGAGGAGATCCAAAACATGTAACTTTATTAAATAATCCAAAAAGTAAACAGGAACGGACAGGAAACAGCAGGGAACCAAAACGCAACACAACGTAAACTGACTGATATGACAATACAAGAACCGACGATCAAACTGTGGACACAACCAAACTTAAATACAAGGACTAATCGGGGGAGACAGGTGTAGACGATTAGACAGTGACGTAATGAATAGGAAACGGAACAGGAAGGGGCATACACGGGGGAAAAACATACAAAACAGTCCAAAGGGTGTGACACTAATATGGTAGGAAGTTAAATTAAATGAAATGTGGGCGATGTTAACTGTGACAAGTTGATTGACAGGCCAGTTTACAGTGACAGGGTGCATGTATTGATGCGACAGAGCAGACGGTGACATGATAGTATGTCCTAAAGCTTGCCTACTCTTCTACTACACACTCAAAAGTGTGAACTATTTCTTCACCAAAAGAGTACATATTTTAAGGGCGTAGTATAAGTAGGCACATTGGGATGCAGCATGTGACACCTGACACCCAGAACCTGGGTAAAAATGTTAGAACAAATAACCCAATAAAATGACCCAACAGGCTGAATCCAAAAAAAAAAAAAAAAGAAAAAAACTCAGCATTTTAAAAATGTAGTGTCCTTTGTGTCATTTTTATTTTGTTTTATTTTTTGTACAGTGTTATATAGATAAACTGATGTAAAAAGGCAAAATACATGTGCTCTTTGGTAAAGCATGTTATGATTCACCTTTTCTTGTGATTATCAGGCTATACCATCACCAGTGCTTAGAGTAGTAGTAGAGTAAACATAGTAAAGAGGCAAAATGCATTTGTGTTCTTTGGTAAAACATGTTATGATTCACTTTTTTTCTTATATTGTATCCTTGGAATTATCAGGTTATAAATAAGGTCTAGTGCCTAGAGTGACAGTAAAGGCGACGGATTTGCAAATCAGAAAGGCCACCACAAACAATTCACTTAAGGCTATAATTATAGAAATAATAAGTTTAGGGGAAAGGCGGGGATCCTTTTTGAATAGCATAGTTTCCAACGCATGTCATTCATTACCCACGTAAGCGCTAGGCAAGAATTTCACACAGAGGTACTCTTCTATTACTTATTTGTTTAGAAAATTTTAGAGACAAAGTTTGTACAGATTAAAGGAATATTTCACCCAAAAGTTAAAATTCTGTCATTTATAGAGGGTGAGTAAATTGTGAAAAAAAAAAAAATTCAAAATTTCAAAAATTCAAAATAGTAATTTATTTTAGAGATAAAGTATAGATAATACATATAAAAATATACACAGTATTTTTCAAAAGTAATTAAATACATTGATAAGTAGTTATTGTGGGTTAATAAGTGATTTGCATTATAATACAGAGTTACATGAGTCATTCTGTAACATTTCAGTCTTTAAAGTGGTGGATCACCAAAATGAAGTATTAAAACCTGTTCACAATACTTTGGTATGCCTATTATAATGAATACACATAATTATTGCATTTAAATCATTTTTTCACAAAATAATGTCTAATTTCTATCTTACACATTTTGTCATGTCTCTAAAACACTTCACTGAGTTTGTATGTTTCTTCTTTTTTTTTTTTCACTGAGTTTGTAGAAATTTTTTAACAACATGTGCACAGCGTCTATAGTTTTCCATCAGAAGATGGATGGTAGTATCATACTTTTTATTCATATATTTGGGGGTGTATTATAGTTAGGGAGGGTACTATCAAGCTTAACAACTCAACCCCATAACATAAAATTAAAACTGAAAATAAAACATTTTAATTGATACGTTTATATAATGTACTTATTTTATAGCTGCCATATATGGTCACTACATGAGCAGTGACCACAGTTGAGTGGAAACGCTCAACCCCGTCACAAATATATATATTTCTCATTGTTTGGGGGTTGTAAACTTGTGACAGGGCTGAGTCATTTATTACATTTATTAATAATTTTAACTTAATTTTAATTTTAACTAAATAGAATATTTGATGTAATATGTTCACTTAAACTTGACAAGTATTGTACATCAGAAATTGTACTCATATTTGCAGCAGAAAGACAACACTGGGCATGCAGATATGTTGACGCAGAAAGAAGGGGACAATATGAGAGAGAAACAAAGCTAAAAATTAAAACGGAAGGCAATGTATCCTTTCAAATGTGTTACAGTTTTCAACCCCATCACACCTTGTCACATTAATATTTTTGGAAAAAATAGGAGTACATCTGACATGTTGAAGACTAAAAAATTAAAATTAATTATTTTTTTTTTATTAATTTTTACAGAAATAAACAGACCATAGAAGCCCTCAAAATAATTGTTTTTCAAGTGTAGTATCAAATTATTTGGATATATATATATATATATATATATATATATATATATATTATATATATATATATATATATATATCTTTAGTCCTGCTTCACTTAAATGTGTCACATTAAATATTCATCTGATCTGAAACAGAACTATTTGTGTAATGAGCAAAAAGGTGTTGGCTTCACAAATATGTAATTTTTGGACAAGCTGAAATGTGTAAAGAATGAGGTGAACCAAGATTCCTGTTATAATTAAAGAGCAGACAGGAATTTGAAGTAATGCAACAAAACGTCTTTTAGAACTCCAGGTAGGGCTGCTTTCATCGGTCTAAAAGAAATGCTGATCTCGCACTATTAAGTCTAATTAAACTAAATTTTAGTTTAATTAAACTAAAAAGTTGTTTGATGTGTTTTCTGCTGAGTTATATGGTGAATTCAAGTTAATTGTCCCAGTTTTACCTGAATTCCTTACTATTAAGTTGTCTCAACAACCAATTATTGACAAATTGTCAAATTTTGGGTCACAAGGAGACATGGAAAACATGCAGTGTTGGGGGTCCTCCAGGAACGTAGCTGGGAACCACTGCTATAGACGTATTGCAGATGAACAAACACTCTAAAAAAATCTGACTTGCAGATATAAATGCAGACGTCAAATAGATGTCTCCGAGATGTACGTGAGAGTACGTGTCCTATCAGGAAAATAAAAACATGGGTGGTTTTCAGACTGCTACTGCATCAGTGTTAAAATAGAGTTCTGTCAGAGTTCATTTCTGTCATTCTTCATTATCATCTCCACTGTGGTTATGCTTACGTAACATTGCATTGCTGATTATCGCATTAACACTATTCTAGATGGGTAAGAATATAAAAGAATGTATTCAATATATTGGATTAGTGCATTAGAAATAGGGCTAGGCGATTTTTCTTATCAGTCGATATCGATAAATATCACGATAAATGTGAAATTTTGATTTCTTTCAAGTTTAAAGCAGATTTTTGCTACAATGTGAAAGTTGTAAAAAAGTGGCTTGAAATTATTCTTTATGGTCAGAACATGACAAACACTGTTTTTTGAATTCTTCACACTTTTATCCAGTCATCTTTCCTTTACAAAAGATATATATATTTCTTAGTTTTGCATGCTTTAATGAGTAATATTGTTTCAAATCAAGAAACAGGATTGTTACCTGTTAGAATGAATAATAATAATATAACATTTTTTTTTGTCTCTCAGAAATACAGATTTGATAGTAGCTTGAGTTCAGATGCAGATGTAGATTTATGTTCATGATCAAAATCAGTAATATCTGTAAAATTGTAGCAACCTCATTTTTATATAGTACAATTTAATTATTCTGATTGTTTGAGGTTGTTTATTTATTTATTTATTTATTTTTTACAATTAACTATTGCTCTTCCATAGTATCATCCATAGATCATATACAAATATAGCACCTCAACAGCATGGTAAAAATGTAATATGGTTCCTAGGTATTTGTATGAAAAACAGCAGTCTAAATACATTTAGTATAAATGCATAAACGCTATAGCTTAATCACAAAAAAAAAAAAAAAAAAAAAAAAAAAAAAAATACAGTAAAAAATATACAGCAATTATATTTCATTACTCCTCCTTCAATACATTTAATACATGTCTACATTAATAATATAATAAAATCCAACACATTTCTGACCACTGTGCAGATAGTAATACTACAGTAAATCTATGGTAAATGATGGCGATTTGTAGATTAAAAAGCCTTCTGACTGTTTCGTTGGGCACAGTGTTTCTCCCATTTGTCAGCGCTGTTTCATCTGGTTTTAAACCGAGTAGTTTGTGTTCTTCACTGAATTCAAGGGCTTTACACTGGCGCTGTTTAGTGACCGAGACTCTTGAGCGAATGAAGGCATCTGTTCTAGTAAGTTCGCGCCGTGCCGCCGTTTGAACTCTGGTCCGAGCGGATGAACGGTCCGAGTGGCGCGCTTTGACTAGCGCTCTTTTGTTCCGCCTTTGCCGTATAAACATTATATCGAACATTTATCAAACTCTTGCTATCGTTTATCGAGGAAATTCATATCATTATCGTTATCGATTTATTGCCCAGCCCTAATTAGAAATTTATGAAAAAATAAATGAAATGAGAGCCAGTGTGTGTGTATGAATGTGTAATATTAGATTTTTTTTTCTTTTGTTGTTGCTGTCAAGATTTAATGCATAGACCCTGTATGACCTATTCAATGGCAGCCACATTGTCTATTACTGTCACTATCCTATTTCATTCTCTTCATCTCTTTCACCATACTCCGAACAATACCCAGCTGCAGAGATGGGAACGCATGTAACAGACCAGTTAGAACAAAGGAGATAATCTTAAAATAAATACACATAATGTTCTGTGAGAATCCTTCATGCATCATAGAGACAAGAGATAAAAGGGGATAGAAATAGCTCCTTTAGTAGTAAACCCTTTCACTATTTTTAGTGACTATGAACGCATCCACTGCAACTGAAAATTTTTTGTATTCTATAAAATGTTTACAGGTGTTTTAGCTGAACAACAAGCCATATAAGGACCGTATGAAATGTTGACTGTTACTGAACAGATTAACATATGTAATCACAAATGCAGTTTAGCAGTTGAGTTTTGTGCTATGTAAGCATGATGAAAATCAGTTTATTGATAAACAGTCAAATTTTTGATCTGTCTGTTGTTTGTTTTGAAGTTGCACATATCTGTTGCTGTACCGTCACAGACTGCAGAACTGGTATAGCCAGTTGGGCCACGGCCCAACCCTCTTCAAATGCGTCAAATCTGAGTCATTGTGAAAAAGGTAGATATAAATAAAATGTTTTTACATAACCTATTTATTAATGTTTTTTTATATATAAAATAAAATAAAATATAAAGAAAAATCTTTAAGTCAGGTCTGAACAGATGTTTTTTTTTTTATTATTGTTATCATGTTTTTATTGTGTTTTATTGTATTAGTTAGCTGTATTTTTTTTTTTTTTTTTTTTTTTTTTTTTACTTAATCAAAATAACCCAACTGCAGTTTGATTGAGATTAATTGGAATGCACAATCAAAAAAACATGATTTTTGAAATTGTTAAAAATGGAGTTATCTGTTTTTGCAAATGAACTCTTCAATTGTAGTTTGTAAGTTAATTCAGTCTTATGGGACTGATTTCCCCTGAAGTTCTGTTCCAAAAGTTATATAATAAATCACGTTGGTAATATCCCACTAGCAGACAATCCAAACATAATACCTGGCAAAACATGGAATGGTCAGAGTGCAGCGTTCTGCTCCGTTTCAGAGGAACAAAGTGATTTTGTGACATTCATATATTTAGCTCTTTGCCTCACATATTGAAACTCAGCTGTTGTTTACTGTAGTTACGCCTACTTTTCTTCACAATAAAAGCTTTGCTTCAAAAGGTCTTTAGTTCAACAGAAAAAAGGGGCACTTGCAGCCCCCATCTGAACACATCACAGAAGACAGCCTGTATATATGACATCCATGTCCTCACCATATTATGTAGTGCTGGCAAAAGTTCAGTCAGTACTTCATACAAACATGTTTTTAAGGTTTGAACATTAAAGCTATTCCAAAAAATTTCTTTTGAGCATTTAAAGGTATTTAAGTTCCACAGAATTCACAGAGAGTAGAAGCCATCCTGCTTTATCTTTATACCACTGTTCACAAATTCCTGCGAGACATTTCATCATTGCTCATGTGTTTGAAGAAGCTGTGTTGAATATGGACCTGATCCTGTGCAACAGGTTAGGGGTGGGTTCCCATAGTGAGATGTCAAATGACTCCACCAAAAAAGAACTTAATGTCTTTCAGAGGTGCCAAAGGCTGTACTAAGCACAAAAAAAACAAATAATGGTTTGTCATCATTTTCTATGTCTCTCGTTTACTGTACATTCCAAAACAGTCCGAAATGTTAGGAAGAAAGGGCGTGCAGCATACACTTCATAGCGTTCATAGTGTGTTGTTTGTTTGTTTTAACTGTGGGTGCAGCTCAGCCTTTAATCCATGTTATTATTAAAGTAGGACTATATATATATATATATATATATATATATATATATATATATATATATATATATATATATATATATATATATATATATATATATATATGTACATATGTATATATATATATATATATATATATATATATATATATACACACTATACCACACACACACACACACACACATATATATATATATATATATATACACTGTATACACACACACACACATTAATATAATGGCACATTAATATTATACACATTAATATTGGCCTACCTTATTGGGTATATGGCCGGTATATGAAGTGAAACAGTGCACGCTGGGGACCTCTGCTGTACGTATGTATGTGTATACCTGCTGGAAGCTTTAATATAATATTTTCAGGAACATCTACCGGAGCTTACCTTAATTTAATTTCTATACCTAACCAAATAATCCTGTTTATGACTGAATCCTCAGAAATGTTCTATATGAACAATAGAACGAAATGCCGATTGTTTTCAATCCAGTTGTTTTCAGGTTTGTCTGGTAAATTGACAAAGTCGTCAAACAGCACTACAAAATGGCTGACACCCCATTTAGTGTAGTAAATGGAGTGTTAGTTTGCGTTAAAGATGTTTTAGCAATCACCATAACCATTCTGTCTTTGGTACAGCATTTATCAGACAGCAAGGACTGGTGGGATGGTCCCAGTTGAATTTGCAGTCATATAAAGCTGTAAAGCCTTATACCAACAGTTCTGGATAAAATAATGTTCTCATATTGACATTGAATTGTTTTTATTAAATTACAGTTTTTAACTACAGTCTTCAAACATTAATTGTGGATTTACAAATAAATATGTCATCAGGGTGCATTATATTATTTTAGATAAAGTACATTAAGTGTTAATAAAGAAGTGATCAACACATTCTACATTTGTCCCTTAACATTAAATACATACAGTACTACGAAATAAATCTTTCATTCATCATTACTTTACATAAAAGATATTTCAAATAAATAAAATCATTCCTTAAATAGTATTTTTTTTTTTTTTAAATCACAGTTGCATCACATTTGCAAAGGTCCTGTATGCCCAGCAATACAGGAAAATGAATCATCATTTAGGCATCAAGATTTGTTCTTGAATATCTCTAGAAGATGCTGTTTCGAGTGCTGTAATTTACATTATACGACCGTCTTCTGTGCCAACGTCTTCTGATTGCTGCACAGCAACCGCACAGCAAACACTTCACACATAAACAGACAAAGTGAGAGTTAACATCATGGAAGGGAATTTTATACACTTTAAAAGCACTTTTAATCAGCTGTACATTATAAACCAAATATAAAGGCAAATTTAAGTCTATATTTACCAAAAGAACCAAAAGAAAAAGAAAAACACTTGCATGTTGTCATTAATAACTTCACTTCCAATGCACATATTTGACATTCAGTCATAATACTTACGCAAAGAAGAATCCAGCAAGGTACAAGCCCAAGGACGATAGCAACGGGGACAATGATAGCCACGACCCATGCTGCATTTGTACCATTGTTTGAGATTGCAGTGTTCAGAACTGTGGGGTAAAAGGTGGTTGGAGCCGTTGTTGCACCAAGTCCGAGGAGAGTAAAGACCAAGCTGAAAGTGCCAATGTCACTGTCTGTGAAAACATACTGTACATTGGCCTCAATCACGGTGGAATTACCCCTGTGGAGAGATTAAAATGCACAATGAGAAATTAAAACAAAATAAATAAACTGATCATTCTTTCCCTCACTCAAAATCTGCTCAATCTTGAAAGCAGATATCTTGAAATCATTAAAACACTGCCTGAGATTTAAAAAAAAAAAAAAAAAAAAAAAAAAAAAAAGAAAAGCGGAACTTACGTGAAAGTGACATCTTTGAAATTAAAGTTAGTAGTTGTTGTTTTGTTTAGGATCCTGGACACCTGAAATCCAGAAATACATGATTATTTTGTTTATATTATGGTTAATGTGCCTGAAATAAACTAGTTCCTCTATTCTCAATTTCTCAGTGTCTGTAACTCACAAATGAATTCATATAGTTCTCGATCACTGTGTAGGTCTCATTCCTGAATTCAAGTTTCTCAGACATGGACACATTGCTGATTTGAAATCCGAAGTTCAGAGAGAAGGCTTTATCATCAATTTCTTTAGAAAAAACAAACAAAAAAAAACAATAATTAGTTGGGGAGTGATTGTATGTGGATGATGAAATTTCACATATCCATTCAAAGATTACTAATTTAAACAATGCACACCATTTGCATTCAAATGTTACATGCACAACAAAATACAGGAGAGAAAAACTCACTCGTATAGGTGACATTCACAAAGTTCACAAGTTCAGTCAGATCTTTTGTTGTGAGGTCTCGCTTAATTTTCAGTTTCATTCCATTCAACAGAGTGTTAGCAACTTGTAACACGTTACTCTCACTTGGTATAGTACCCTGTGTCCTAAACACAAGGGTGATGTATATGATCACCTTCCCAAACCTGCAAGAGATGGTACATTTATTTATTTAGATGACTTATTCAATGTTACCATCTATTTTCATAAGATGGTAATAAAGAGGGATGTAAAGACAAAACTAAAACAGCTAGCTTTGCAAAATGATACTGGAATTATTGCTCTTACACTTTCGGTGGAGAAGTTGTGCTGCTTGCCGGAGTGGTGACTGTCGTTAAGACTATAAAAGAAAAGTAATGATTAGTGGAAAAGAATCATGTGTGAAAGTAAAGTATTCGGTATTTATGGAGCATGTGACATAGCATATGTGGATGTGGTAATACCTTCTTTAGCTTGTAATATTTCCTTGACAAAGGGGCTGTTTGTTTTCAAGTCACTTTCTGAGAAAACATATTGAACACTGGCCACAATCTCTGTGCTATTATTGCTGTGGAGAGATTCAGACATGCAATGAGGAACAAAAAAGAATTGATCTAAAAACCATGCAGCTTCCCTCGCAAGCAATTTACTGATACTAAAAACTACTCAATAAAAGCAGATTTTGTGCAATCCTTAAGACATTTCTTCAAATTTAGAACTTACTCGAATTTAACATCTTTGAGGTCAAATTCAGTTGAGGTGTCAGCTAGGATGTCGACCAGCTAGAGAGTGGAATAATAAATACAGAGATTAATGTGTTTATTAATGTTAACGTTAATGTGATTAAAATGAGACATTGATTTTCATAGCAAGGTTTTGTGAGAAATCATTATATCAAAGTGTCTCCAACTCACCAATGTACTTATCTTGCTTTTGATTACAGTGTAGGTTTCATTCCTTAGTTCAAATTGCTCAGACATGGATACATTGCTTATTTCAAATCCAAATGTGAGAGCATAGGAGGTTTCATTAATTTCTTAAAACACAGAACAAGAATGATTAGTTGTGTGGTTATATGTGAGTGGCAAAACTTTCCTTAAAAGCAAGCTACTACAGGTCTACGCAGTATACATCATTTGCATTCAAATGTCATATTCAGAACAAAAAGGAGCCTAAGGATGAGAGGAAAACTCACTTGTATAGGTGATATTCACAAATCTTGTATCCCGGGTTTGTAGTGTGGCTTCTTTAGTTTTGTAACGTGAGTCAAACAGAGATTCGGCCAACTTTACAATGTAAGATTCACTTGGTACTGGACCAAGTGTGTTAAACACCAATCGAATTTTTATATGAGCCTTCCCCAACCTACCAAAGAGGATAAAATAACAGGAATGTAAAGACAGTTTCAGAAAACAACTGGGTTTTACAAAATGACACTCGAATTACTGCTCTTACAATTTCGGTGGAGAAGCTGTGCTTGTTGCCAGAGTGCTGGTTGTCGTTAGGTCTGTAAAATAAAGTAATGATTAGTGGAGGGGGCTTGCGGTTACATTATTTGTTGTTGTTGGAGCAACACATTTAAAACAAAATCTTAAGTACTGTTTGATTTTCGGGTTTGACAAACCTGTCAGTGAACTAAGCATCTGTAGGTAGCTGACAGGTTTTATAACATCTGCTCCTTGGAAGTTGTACTCCATACTGCCCTCAATCTGATTTAACATACTCCTAAAGAAAAATGACAATATTGTGTATTTGCTGCAGACAGTATCACATCATTGCATATGCAATCACTGAGACTTTTCTAGGAAATGTATTTTTATTTATTTTCATACATTTTCCTGTGGAAAAAAAAAAGATTCTGAAATAGACTGTGACTTACTTAAAGATGGATGACTTGGGTTGTAAAGCTGAACTGCCAGGTTCATTCAGAAGAGTGTTTAGCTGCAGGAGAAAAATAAAACCATTCCTCAACCTCTGATGAAGACTGGCATTGGACCTAAACCTTTTTACACTGATCATTTTTTATGTTTACCGCATTATTGATGGTATCCTGCACTTGCTGGTTGGTGTTATCTCTGTGCTTAGGGTCATCTGGCATGCTAATATTAACCACATTAAATGTAAAGACCACAGCATAGGAGGTTTCTGAGATTTCTGTGTGCAAAGGAAATTCATTTTTTTGTCAAAGCTTTCCATTCAAAATTGTTTGACTGATTCGCATTGAAAAGCTTTTAAACCATACAGGATGACACTTAC